>VXBL01009154.1:29516-94148 GCA_013400195.1 Aramus guarauna | reverse complement strand
CAAACCACTCTGAAAGGGCCATGGCAATACCAAAAGAAACGCTGTTTCCACTGTGGAACACCAGCATTAAAATAAATGAAGAACCTTTCTATTACAGCTCTCGCTAATACCGCTTCCTTTCCCGGTTATTTATTCCGGCCATTAGCTGGCATGGATTTTCCTTTCAAGAGGGATATTGCAAGTTTTTTTTTTTTCTTTGGACACCACTTATAGAGGTCACACACATTTTACAAGATAAAGATTCGGGCAATGAGCTCTTTAATATATTAGGAGAAGCTGACAAACAGAAAAGGCCCTCCCCCAGTTCCTATGAAAGGAGAGGAAATATGTGCCCTTATTCAGAAGTTGCATCCTTTTTTTTTTTCCTTTTTTCTTTTTTTTTTTTTTAATAACTGAAATTTATGTGCATCAGCAAACTTTCAGGCATTGTTCTTCCCAAACTAAACTGTTCCTTACAGCCTCATGTTTACTGAAGCCTAAAATTAGAACTGACAGCAATTCACTGCAACAAAGTGGGCTTCTTTCCCTGCCTGCAGCCCGCATCCCATTCATGGCCTCGAAATCCAAGCATCTCTTGACACTCATCTGCCAGGAGAAGAAAAATAGGGCAGGGCTGAGGAGTAGCGGCTGCTGCCGCGGTCCTGCCGCCTCTCACCTTGGCACCGCCGGTATTCCCGCTCGTCTTCCTCGCCCGTGTCAGCCTTTGCCGACAGGAGCGAATCCAGAGCTCGCTTGCACTCCTGCAGCAGCGTGGCCACAGCATTTTGATTGTTCATGAAGGCTGATCCCACTCGGCTGTGAATTGAGTGTCCGCGGGTGCACAGTGATCAATTACTTAAGAGAAGACACAGATTCTAAATGAAAAGGATCCCTTCAAGGCTGAGGTACCTGGTGAACAAAGGAGGGAGAAAATGATTAACTAAAGTATCATCAATTATCTGAAAGGCTCAAGCAGGGAGAAATAATAGGGGAAATACATGAAAATACATGACAGCCTCGGAGGACTTTATTAGAGGAGCGTGTGAAATGACTGCAGGGTCTCGGTGACAAACTGTGCAAGGCAAACATCTCCGAGGTGCCAGGGAAATAGGACTGGCTCTTCAACGGAGCTGGGAAAGCCCAAGCAGGGAAGCGACTAGCCGGGCTGTGCCAAAGCTCTTTGCACCTGGGAGGCTTGGGCTGTCGCACGCCGTTTCCAAGACTGAATTGCAGAGCCATGCGCGCTCTGAACTCGCAGAGGATGCTGCGTGCGTTTACCAGACGGCAGGGCCGGCTCTGGATGCACTGTAGCCCAACTCACATGTGATGTGCAGGGTACCAAGGCCAAATCCTTTCCAGTTACTACAGTCATTTCGGGGGAAGTCCCTAGTGGCAGAGGTCCTGCCAGTGCCTGCTTGCACTGCTTTTATTCACCCAACTGTCTGGCCTGCCGCAACTTTTCCACTGCAAGTCCTTCAGGCCCTTATGACATTGCCAATGGCAATGCAGAAACCCTCCCCCCACCATTTCCATCCCAGGTATCTGGCTCAGCATCTGCCAAAACAGTCAAGCAGCTTTCAAAAATCAAGTGTGAAAGAAAGAGTTTGAGTCCCTCCCGTCCCAGTCTCATTTGGAAAACTACTCCCACAGCTTGAAGCAACACAGTCAGAAACAGTCCCTGTAAAAACATTTCTAAAATTGGGGAAACAGCAAGCCTGTGGAGGAGGAAGGGGAGTGCAAAGGAACACACACAGTTTGCTCTGCTGACTAGACAATTTATATTTCAGCAGCTAAATTTCCAGACAGATTTTTTTTTTTTTCTCCTTTCTGTTGCAGCTCTGGGATCGCTGGATCCTGGAGCTGGTGGCAGACAGCCTGTGTTCTCAACGGCACCAAGAGCAAGCTGCCAGATTGAAAAGCAGAGGGCAAAAGAGATGCACTCATGCGAAAGCAGAGAGGATCAGAGAGCCTGCCGTGGAAGGGCAGGTGGAGCAGGGCAAAAGATGGGATTCATCAGCAAAGAGCCTGGAGGCAGGAGCTAGTCAGTGGGGCTGTGACTGATTCTGCAGACAAATGTCAGAGAAAGAAGAAATTAAAAAAATAGCTGTAAGAGACTGAGGACAGGAGCACAGGCTCACGAGAGCAACTGAATAAGCAAAAGATCAGCTAGATGAAGAGCCAGGGATAAAAACTTAGGCAAGACTATCACTGTTAAACCCTCAACATTTCCTAGCATCCGAGGCTTGGCTTTCTGATGGCAGCGGTGTTTTCCTGGTATCGATTCTGTCTGCGCAACCCACGCCGTGGAGCACCCTGGCAGGGCTTCCTTCTACTCCAGAGCACAGCACGAGAAGGTCCTGGCACGCTATTCAACAAGCTGCAAAATCAGACTGTAGTCTTCACCTTCTGGAGGGTACAAAACATCCTTTAGAAAGAATTAGAATCACAGAATAGCATCATAGAGTATCTTGAGCTGGAAGGGACTCCTAAGGATCATCGAGTCCAACTCTCTGTGTAGGGAGTCTCACGAGTAGAGCATCAGACTGAGACACCAAGGAGCTAGCTCCAAGTTCTCAAGGCTGCTGTTGATGTCAAGTCACATACGCTGTGCCTCGTTTCTCCACGTCACATACACGAGAGAGGAACAGAGATGCCATCAGAGATCCGGCTTGTTTGCTGGGCCTTTCAATGGACAGCTAGAAACCTCAGGTGCTGTGAAGTCAAGTTTGACAGGGTTTGCGAGACCTCTACCGTATGAACGAATAAAAAGCCCATATAGCGAAGAAGTGCTCTGAGAAACGGCACAGGTTTCATTGCTGTGGTTGTGACTCTCAGCCAACCAATTCTGTGCTGAGAAAGCTGTTAAGAAATTAACCCACCAGGAAAAACAATCAAATAAAATGTACAATACAGGTCAGAGCTCTTATAATGAGAGCAGGTTGATGTCTGCACTCAGGCTCAGTTCCCATCCCTCCAACAAAACACTAAGGTGAGGTTTCCGCTGTTTTCTCTCCCCTTCATAGCTCTGCCCAAGTTGGTATTTCTACCTTCCTTTTCTCTCATTGCTTTTGTATTATAAACGCCTTCCTAGGAGAGCATTTAGAGGTGTTTTCAGAAAACAGGTGCACATGCGGGTATCACCACAGTCCAAGAATACAACTCCTAAGCACAGCAAAGTTAAAAGAAAGCCCCAAAAGCAGAAAGTATAGCTGAAGGCCTCTCCTAGTGCTTCTTTCTCTGTCCCAGAACAGGACATGAAGAAACAAAGCAGAAGGAAAACCCAGAAAGGGTTCTCCATCTTTTTAAGCTCCAAGTAAGAAAGAGCAGGGCCACCCCAAGCAGGGCATCATCCTGCAGGGTTTGAGCCAGGTGAGCATAGCTGGGTGCTCGTAACGGGGTGCTGGGATCAGCCCCACATGGCAAAGGGGCAACCAAGCACAGGGCACATTTATGGGTTCCTGTTGGGAGCAAAAGGAGCCGAGGCCAGAGACAGGGCTGGAGACGCAGCTACAGTGCTGTTTTTACAAAGCTCACCCAGCAGATGGGCTGAACTATCCATCAGCAAACAAAGGTCGTTCTGAAAAAAGGCCACCACACTGATGGGACTTGCTCACAGCACAAGGTCCTCCTCCACAAAGGATCCCTCTCCCTAAGCGCCTCCTGGCCAGCAAGGACAGACATCCGAACCTGGCGACAACACCCAGAAAGCAGACTCTCAGGAACAGCAGAGTCCTCTCCTCCTACCCTGCCAGGTCTAGAAAAGGTGATCAAGTTGCTGGTTATCCATCAGGGAAAAAAAAAAAAAACAAAAAAAAAACCAGCCCCCTCTGCTATAATCACAGTAACACACCTATGCTGGTGTTGCTTGCTCTGTTAACTGCACTGACATCTGCTAATTGATTTATCTGATTACCCTGCCCTGTGGGAACAAGCGTGCGGCCGGCCATGAGTGCCTCCCAGGTTGGGATGAAGCATCCCTGCCATCTGGCCCTGACTCCGATCCTTTGTGTAATTGATTTCTCAAAAATCTCGTCTTCTACGGAGTCCCCTCTAGCAACTGCCGAGCACACACACACGTATCTCAGATCCACTGTAAATGTTAGTCCGAGCGAGCGGACTGCTCCAAGAGCATGCAGAAGCATGTTGGAGAAAGCCTGCATTCAATTGTCACCTCGCAGTTCATAAATACCATTTTCTATGAAGATGCGCTAAAGCAAACAAATACTTGCCTTTACAAAAAAATAACATCGCTTTAAAAGCATCCAAGGGCGCTTACAGATATACTCCCAACTCATCTACATTGCAGTCCGGAGCAGAAAATTAGTATTTTAAACCCAGCTCGTAGAAAGGCTGGAGAGCTGCAGTCTGGAAGATGACATTGGGTCTTCACTGTAAGCAGGAGGGCCCCGTGGCTTTGTGAGCCACACAGGCTGCCAGTCTCACAAAGAACTGACGGGGCTTAGCAGGGAAGCTTAAATTACCGTCCAAGTACAGCACTCGGCTTCCTAGGATCGCAAAGATTTAACTCACCGGGAAACTGCCAGATCTGTAACAGTGATATAGGAAAGTCAGCATGTGAGAATCAGCATGTGAGAAATTTTTCTTCAAGTACATTTTTCCAAAGAACTGAATAAACAGCAAGGACCCTTAGAGTCATAAACAACGATTTACAACAGCAGCGACAACAAAGTGCTGGAGCCATATAGAAAAGCGCAATAAACTGTACATTACTACTCAGAAGGAAGATAGCCGTTAGAAACCCATCACTAGGGGCAATGACTCGCATCACAAGATCAGCTTAAAATGCACTAAAGAGCTTTAAACTCTAGCAGCATCCTTTACACAGATGCCACTCTAAGTTGTGTTTTGTGACAGCGGTAGCATTGAATGACAGCTGGGACGCAAAAATAACCAAGCACGCAGCTTACAGACCTGGAGCTAATGCAGGACCTGAGACTCAAGCCCAAGAGCAGAACCAGCACAAACTTCTAGAGGCCTTTAGAACCCTTTCGGTGCTAATTAGCTTTCTGAACTCCTACCAAACAGTACTTTAAGACAACTACAGTTTTCAAGCAATAAAAATTGCAGCTGGATATGCTGCAAAACCATCTAGACAAAAACGCTTTCTAAGGACACACAAACAAATGCTGTAGGCTACCACTGTCAAAACGCGTAGTAAAGACAATTTTGCATCAGATTGAGGACTTGATCTTTACTGTTGCCAGCAAATGCTTCTTTACTCCAGCTTTGGGCAGAGTGTTTTTCAATGGTTGATGTAATTGTGACAACACTTTCAAACAGAAACGATGAAAAAAAAAATCCGTGCCATTTCTGGTTAGAGCCTGGATTAAAATAACTCCTTGCATCAAATACAATGAAAATAATTACAAAGGTCTCAGGGGATGAGAAAATATATATCTGTGATTGTCCTCTAATTGGAGCTGGAGTTTGGAACAAGAGGGAGGGAGGGAGGAATTGGGTGGGCTGCAGGGAAATGATGTCTTTAATAAGAAACGGGCCATACTGTGACATTTCAGGGCCCTTGGGCTAGAAGACCAAAAGATGTGTCAAGAGAAAGGAATTTTAAGTTCTGCTGCGGACAGAAGGAAGCCTGGGAGTCAATCTAGCTAGTTTAAGACCGCAATTAGCTTTGGAGGCTTTAAGAAAAAGAAGATGTAATTGCCACGTTCAAACTTCAAATACAGCAAGCATAACAAGCATTGGTTTCTCGGACAACATCATTTGGGAAATTTTCCACAGCATTACGCTCCTGAAACACAAATTAGAGCTCACCAGACCTTTTCTCTCTGAAAATATATTATCCTAATTTTCATCTTATTCAGGCTACCCTCCGGTTCCAGGGAGACTAATGAAGAGGAAGCAAAGACCTGATGAGTTCCATGTGGAGACTACATTTATGGATTAATCCCAACAGGGAGCAAATAAACCTTATTCCCAGAGCTCTCGGTCAGGACTCGACACAATCAATAGAGGAATAGATAGTTATTTATGACTGAGGCTTTTTTGACTTTCAAATAAACATTTTAATTATTTTAAGTGCTACACTGGAACTTAGATTCTGAGCCCTGTTTTCATTTCGATGCCTTGCTCTCCTCCCTCCTAATCCCAGATCACTCTGCTCATTACGATACAGTGCAGATGATACTGACTTTCACGCCTATAACATTTGAAATTGTTTGCCAAGATAAAAATCCACTGGCCAGACAAAGTAGGGAGAAGGAAGGAGGAAAAGGGAGGAGGATCCCTCTGAGCAGAGTCAGTATAAATGAAAGGAGCACCCTCAAACTACGCTGGGCCCAAAGAAGCAGAGATACCAACTCCAAAACCCCCTTATGTTGGTGCACCCTGCTCCATCTTTTTGTGCAACTTTGCCTGCTCTTACAAGCAATTTTAATAACCAAAGTACTTTAACAGCTATTTTTTAATTCAAGCGTCTGCATCTCTTGAACGTCAAGATTTCCCTCTGGTTGAATTCAACAGGCTTTCCCGTGCCAACACCACGTAGCAGGACAGCATTTTTTGTGCGTGCTGGGGTAGGAATTCGTGCCTCAGACTCTGTGAAATCCCATTTCCTTGTTCTAATCAAGTAATTAACTGCCCGACACTAAGACCGCACACAGCAGTTCATGGTGTACCACAGTCTATCTGCATGTAGCTTCACTAAAGTCAACTGAACAATACTAAGTTTTGAAGAAGCTTTTTAAACTGGTATAGCCTCTCGCTAAATAAGGAGGAGAAAGGTAAAATCATGACACCGAGGCAGTGCTGGATCTATTCCATCTGCACCCCCTCCTGCAGCTGATCAAGATGTGGCCTCATCTTCACTCCATGTTATAATATATTTGTGTCAAAACCAGCAGGCTCAACTTTATTTTCAGATTTGGCAGCTTGAGGGGAAAAAAACCCCCACAAACCCTACAGAAAAAGAAAACATGCTTACGATAATTTAGCATACGTTTCAGTGATTGAGTTAGTATCACCTTCCACAGAAAGCAAATTCTGTTTCCTGACTATTTCAATGCACACATGCTTGTGTTTTCCTAGAGCATTTACCTTTCTTTTCAGTAGGTGTAGAGAAAAGATGGTTTTAAAAACAAAACAAAAAAATAATCGATTTGCTAGGGGCTTTATTTAGTTTACTTCTCTGGCTTAAAGATTAGATGTTTTCTTTCGGTAAAGCTGGATATACCAAATGGCATTGGCTGTATTAAAATAAGGAAGAACCTCAATCAAAAAGCCTCTCCTAAGGCAAGCTTTCTTGTTAATATGCACCAACATGAAAGGCTTTCTTTTCATCCTATACAACTACAGTGTGTGTAAATTGCAGGGGGCTCATTGGCATAAATCTTGGCTGTGACCTCTGAGGTAAACTGGATTTACATTACTTTCTGACAAGAATTAAATGAAGGCCTTGTGGATATATGAACAGCCTTCTAGACTGCAACAGATGGGCATGAATGTGCTCCCTAGGCAAACTATCAGTGACATCTGTGTCCTCCAAATTCTGGTGGTCTCAGCCAATTAGCAGGCAAAAGGGGGGAAGAAGAAAAAAAAAAGCCAGCCTCTGCACAGCTACCCCAGCCAGAGCTGAAGCAGAAGTGCCTCTGTTTAGAAATGGGATCAAGAACAGCCTCCAGCAGCAAGGAGGTGGTTAGCCGGCTGGGTATAATACGGAGGTAGCATTACAGAAAAAGCTGAAGTAATTAGGTAGAAAGGATATTAATATTAATACAGAACTAATCCCAGCCTCAGCTAAGCCTGTAATGGGCTATAGCGATGGATTTACACCACTATAGCAAAGAACTGAGTTTTGTCAGTCCTAAAAGCAGAGGAGGGGACAAAGTGAAGCCCAGTGCCTGATACAGCTGGAGCAGGCATTGCAAAAGCCCGACTCTAGACCCGTGCTCCTCCTGTTCTCCCCGCAGCAGTACAAACCAAATACCCAAAGAGAAACTCTGCCTGTGCAGACCTGCCCTTAGGAATCATGGAATATCTTGAGTTGGAAGGGACCTGTAAGGATCATCCAGCCCAACTCCCAGCGTGCCTCGTGGCTAGATGGGGTTGGATAAGCAACGTACTCAACAGCCGCTGCACCTGCCTGCGCCAAAGCTGAGCTTAGTACTTTGTGGAAGAGCATTTTAGTTGCAAACAGACCAGGAAAAGAGCTTTTCTGGTTTTGTTTGTTAGAACGAGGTTTGGGATTTCTTAGTGCAGCACAGACACAGAACTGAGCTTCAGTAAAGTTACTCCTATTTAAAACAAAAGAAAAAAAAAGAGTTCCAGAGCTTGACTTGAAAGCTACCCTTAATCAGAGCAGGTCATTTGCCAGCACTTTTGTAGGAGCAGGCAGGGTGCAGGGGCTCGGGGGGATGCCAGTCACCCACAGAAAGCTGCATAAGCCAAAACCACACGGCAACTGCCCACCGCACAGAGACTGCAGAGGGGGATACCGAGGGAATTCAAACTGATCGCCGAACTACAAACTCCGGTTTGCTAAATGCTCGCAGCCCAAGATCCAGGCTTTTAGGCATTCAATTATACCAGAGGGACCCAAATACAAAATGTGCAATAAGCCATTCCTTACGAAACACATTCGCTGTCTCCCGGTTTGTAACCGAGCTCTATGCCCAGCCGCACGTCCCTCCCGTGGCAGGAGCGGGCAGGACCTCTGGCTAAAAACCAGATCTGCGACGGAGCCGGCGCCGGGCGCCGAACAAAAGCACCTGTTGTTTTGCCCTGGTCATGACTTTTCAGCGCTTTCCCCTCACCATTGCTATCTCATGTGCTACTAGGGGGTGCAAAAAAGGGAATAATTGAGGGGCAGATCAATAAATTAAAAAAGTTCTAAAAAAAAAAAGGAAAAAAGACATAATGAATTTGGTACAGCACATATTTTTAGATCAAAGATGCCTTTGAAGTGACAAACCCTTAATCCATAAACTACTGAAGCACTTCCTTTCTCTTCCAAACTACTTGTTGTCAAATAAAATGGAAGTTAAGGAAATTATCTTTATCTGAAAATGGCCAAAAGAAGCCATCACCTAATGACAGCCTTGTCAAAATGACAATTGGGGAAATTGTAAGGAAAGGGAGGCCTGACGACCGGAGGAATAAGCTTGCTGTTTGCTCTAATCTGGTCAGGCAGGCCCCACACAATTCCAGTCAGCTTGCTGTGTGAAACAGCTAAGTCTTTGTCAATGCGAGCAGGGGCTGGAAAGACTTCTTTCATGAATATGTATCACCACCCTCCACGTCTACAGAAAAAAACCCCTTCCAAATGGTAAAATAATAAAAAAAACCCCAACCCACAAACCTATCCATCACCCTAAAAAATAAATCCCAGAATAACAAAATCCTAAAATATGGAGCTATGCGGAGAAAAAAACCTACTAAGTAATGAAAGCGCACGTTTTGGAAACGGAGCCAAAAGGATCCTCTTCCCAAAAGCTTTCTTTGGACTTTCAGTCCCCAGCAGACTGGGATGAGGCACTTCAACCCACCACTTGCAAGTACACAAGAGCAAAATGGCCCATCAGGGTATATATAATGTTTACCACTAGCCTTCGTCTGAATGCGCTGCGTGGGCATCAAACCCCAGGTCACGAACACACACCGCTGGGCTGGTAAGACGGAGCCTCACACAAATGCTTGCTTAATTGCGCAAGGAGGAAAGCACCCAGAGCAGGCCTAAACGCTTCCATGGGCAAAGGTTTCAAGTCCAGGCACCGAGTCAGCTTTGTCTCAGAGTAACACATCTCCTGTGAAGCTTAGAAATATATGACATTAAAAATAAAGACAATTTAAAAACAAAACAAAAAAATGTTCCAAGTGATGTTCATGACCTTCTGTAAATTAAATCCTTCACAACATCTCAAGTCAGACAATTTGAATCATGGGTCCCCTTGGAGCTTGGGGGCTTTTTTTTTTTTTTAATATATACAATATTAAACTTCAAGCATTCAAAAGACTGGCATAAAATTGAAATAGAAGAGGAGCCAAATCAAGCCTACTGGACCGCCACTTGAGGCTGACGCACAGATAGGAAGCGCCTTAAAAAGATGAAATGGCTCAGAAACGCACATCAAATATCGTGTCTCTGCAGGACTGATGCTGAGACTCTCGTAAGCCCAAACACGGCGTTTAAAGCAACGGAAGGGCAGACGAGGAGAGAGCGCAGGATCAAACCAAGTCTATGCCTGTTGCAGAAAATCCAAATGAAGATATTTTAAAGATGTGGTGGATTTTGTCTCTATTTGAGAGCTATGACATCATTAAACTATTCCACAGTGTTCGAAAAGTTACCTTCAAATGGTTGTTATTTTTTTAATTTTGCTTGCACAACTGCAAATTAAACCCGAATTTACTACAGCAAGCTTGTGGTGATAGTAAAAACTTCAGTTTTTTTCCAAGTAACAAACTGAATATGAAAGTTGGACTTCCAGCAGGGATACCAAGACACAATGCTCAATTTTGAGGTTTACAATATTATGCAATGTTTGCTGTAGACATTTCCATTTCATTAGCATATTCTCCTTTACATGAAATCCAGCAATGAATGCTGTCCCTGATCTAAGGCTAATCCTCTTTAAAGAGCTACAGGCTATATTACATGTGGCCACAGCCACGGTTCTGCCACGGCTGAATCACTTTGAAGCCTATTGAACAGTGTTCCCTTGTGAGACTATACACAGAGCCATAAACCAATGCTCCCTGTGCTGTGAAATCCTACTGTTTTCATCACCAAGAGTTTCTGTAAGGGACAGACCCTCCCTAGTCCCAAGCAAGGGGCTGCACAAGAGGGAAGAGATACGGGGCTGCCTTCACCACCTCTCAATGCCAGTTATTTACAACCGGAGCCTATATGCCTACAGGAATACAAATGCCTTGTTTCTAAACATCAGGCAGCGACTGCTCCAAGGGAGGGTTTACCAGAACAATAAATTAGGTAAAGATGAACCAGGCACCTGCTTCCTTGGGCAAATCCTCTCTCTCACAGTCCAGCAACAACCTTCTGAAATACAGCAGGTTACAGTGGCTCAAACTGACAGCCAATGGAACCTGGACCGAGACAGAAGATGACAAAGTGAGAATATTTACAGAAACGTGTCTCCCTCCTGTCTTCTCTTTCGGCCTCTATTCCACCTTAGAGCCCTTTCTGCCGAAAGGCTCACACTTATTTCGGCAAGGTTCACATTTATCTCGGGTCACTTAGTTTTCGGATGCCAGCTAGAAAGCAAAAGCAATACCAGACTAATTCATTAGAAACTACAATTCAAGCCTACATCTGAGGAAAACAGACGTGTTGTGCCAGTAAGCTCCACAACAAAACACCACCACAGGTAGAGCAGTTTGGGAAACAGTCATATATATATCTCTAAAGATTAAAAAAAAAAAAAAAAAAGCAAAAAGGTCACATACCTCCAAGGCAGGCTGCATCTCTCACAGCTGGGTGCCCTTAAACACTATAAACTGAGATAATAGAGTTTTTATCGCCACACAGCACAGAATGGGCAATCTTTAACACCTTCACATTTATACAAATTCAAAGGGGGGAAAAAACCACCATATTCACTGGTCCTGAGACTTATCAACAGAAGACTGTGTTAGTGCTTATCTTTAACTTTTCAAAACAGCTTTTTTTTGGTCAATGAGTGCTTTTGAAGGGAGCTGGAAAGGTTGGTTCTGGTCAGTTTGCATTGCACACATGAAATTTTCTCCATCTAAATGGTGTCAAACCAGAGGGAGCCGATTCAGTCTCTACGGAAAAATCCTGGTACCAGTGAAGGCAATGTTTAAGGTCCTTGCTATCAAAATAGTATCTCATGCAAAATGTTGACATTACAACACATTTAGGGTTGCTACTATATACCTAGGAGACAAGACCACATAGTCCCTCATGTGACGAATGTAAAGTAGTACAGAGATGGTGTTTCAGAGGCCATTCCAAAGCGTGCTGGAGCAGTGAGGCTTCTGCTTTCAGCCAAACCACTTGACTGGAGCCTGTACCGATTCTCACAGTTTTTACACTCCAACAGACTCGCTTCAGAGCAAGAGGAAACAGATTTTTTTTTAATGCAGCAAATAGATTTCATCTTTGTTAGAACCTTACCAATTCCCAATAGAGTATTTGAAATACTTTCCGCCAGCTGAACTACATATTGCCATGCCTTTGATTACTGCTGGTATCTGGCCACTTTGAGAACACGCAGCTTCCTCGGTTGAGTACTCTAGAAGAGGAAATAGCAGAGAACAAACCGAAATGTTTGACGACGATGACCTCGGGAGAACATACTTACCTCTACTGTAATCTTTGTAGGAAATCCAGAGCGTCATTCCAGTTCTTGCAAAGAATGCTGTTGGGTCTCTTAACCGTCACAGTTGATCGGTGGGATTATAAAAGTTGATAAACCCTCACTCAATTGTTCTAACACACCAGTTCAAGCCCTCTCGTGTTCAAATCTTCAATGTGACATTTGATGTGAAAGAAAGATGGAGCGTCCGCTTCCTGGCATACCCTCTATCGCAGAGGTCTCCAGGTTATCACACTGCGTGCCGGGCTACCCTCAGCAACACAGACTTGTCTTCAGCAAGACTTGATAAGGTCTTGTGAATCTGACAAGGTCAAAACCAGAGATCATCAAGATATCATAGGTCATATGTAGGAAGTTCATAGGGTATCAAGGGGGAGGGAGGGAATTAAAAAAAAAAAAAAATCACACACGAATTGTATACTTGGAAGCAATTCCAGAAGGAAAAGCCTTATCTGTATGCCAAGTGACTTCTCTTTCTAGTTTGAGAAAAGTTCCACAAAATAACAAACGTAGGGAGACATATAGGCCAGCTGGAAAGGTAGCAACCTACAACTAAGGGAGCAAAACTTCAACTGGTACATCACCTCCACGCACAAAGATGGGAAAAGACCACCATATAACTGAAAGCTGGACCCACAGTTATTGGTAAATAAAAGAGAACTCCAGTAGGACTCACCAACAAAAACCCCACAGCTTTTTAACTATTATTAGAAGACACAGGGGAACCCCATGAGCACAGTTACAATCAGCAGCTGTGCACAGACTACTCATCCCCAACATGTTTCTAAGTTGCACAATTTTTCTTTTCTTTTTCTTTTCCTCCCCATTTTCAGCTCTACTGAAATCCATTAAGACACTCTTCTTTGAGAAACGCAATGTTTGGACACACTTAAGACTCCAGGCTTTGTTCCAACTTCAAAAAAAAAAAAAGACAAGGAAGAGCTGACAATTTCTCTTCTGTATCAGGGCTTAAAGATTATTTCATTTTGAGCAAGAAGCAAGCACCTGATCTACAAGAAGGCATTGAACCTCCCTTACTCTTCTTTTTCCACTTCTTGTCTCATGAAAGCTGCAATTACAGGAGCTTCTCTCCCCCCAAGCTGCATGAACCTTCCTCCAAAGACATAGCTGTCAATAAGAAGGAGCTCCAAGTGACAAGGAACACCTCCTCCTCTTTCCACAGTGGCCCTGCTGTGCTTTCTTTTCCTAGCCCGGGATCTCTACCAGTTATTTATAGAGACAGCAGCCATCCTTTCAACAGAATAAGGAGGGAAATGCTGAGGACCCACCACTGGGTCTTGCTGCATGATGCCAACAGTCTGTTCCACCTCCCGGTCTCTTCCCAGTGTTTGTTTCCTTGCTGCCCCATGACTGTGTGTTTTTACTTGTCTTGTAAATCACTCCACAGGTGTCTAGTCCTGAGCAGCGAAAGCAAACTGGGGAGAAAGCGGAAATAAGGGCAGTGGGATGGATGAAAGGGAGAGAATCCAGACAGAAGGAGAAAGGCCCCAGAGAAAAAACAAACAAAGGGTGGAGGGAACAACAGAGGGGGTAGGAAAAACAATCACAAGGATGGCAAGAGGGAAGAACAACAGACAGCAAGAGGGGCACGAAGATGGAAGAGAAACTGAGACAGCAGACAGGCGAGAAAAAAGTGAAAGGGAGAAGCCAGAGGCATTCAGAAGGAGGATCAAGGGCAGACCGTGATGTCAAGAGTGGCATAAACTTGGACAGTGCCATAAACAAAGTCCATCTTGTAAGAAATAGTTCTCATCAGCAATCAAGGTGAGCTTCCTCATCAGTTTATTCCAGTCAGGTGAGATGGGAAGTGGACGAATTCTTTTTCCCTAGTAAACAAGGAGCAAAGTAGTAAATAAACAGCGGGAACTGCACTCTCTCCCTTTCCTTTGGAAGGCCTCCTCTCTGCTTCAGGGAGGGGAGCTGTTCTTGGCACCGGGATCTAAAAGTTCAGTGAATGCACCTCCTTCTCATGCATCTCTGCTCCCTCTCCCTCTGAGGGCCAGCTGAATATCTTGCTTTATCTTTAGAACACATGTGTCTTTGAGAAGCATCTATTTCTTTTCTGTTTGAACATGAGGCACTTGGTTGCTGTAGAGTAATAACAGCTCATTGCAGAACCTACCTACAGATTGTTGCATACTCTGTTATGTGTTTCCCAAACAAACTCTGGCAAGTTGCCACTGCCATTTTCACCATAAACTTACAAGTACCACAACAGCTCTTGCCATATCAAAGTTTAGTTTCTGACTTAAGGAAAAAAAAACCTAACCACAAAACACAAAAAACCCACCAAAAACCCCAGAACAAACGGTGGCTCCCCATGTCTGGTCACACATTGCCACCTACCGGCTCCCGCCCCTGTACCCTCAACAGCACTAAGGTGGTTTAAAGGGTCAGGCTGCGAAGCAGAGAGGAAGAACAGCAGAAGGGCACAGGTAGGTTGAAATACCAAAGACGCTTTACAGGTGTAGGCAGTGAATATTTTTATTCCCTAGCATCGTCTACACGCATGCCAACACATCCCCCAGCCCAGACTTTATGGCTCTAAAGCAGCAATCGGCTCTCACCAACCTTCCCCTCTACGTCTCTGCACATCCCACAACAAGTGAAGGATGATTTCAGGTCACCCCTGTGCCACCCCAGGAGAGCAAGCCCTGGGACAGAGGAGGTATAAGTGCAGTGTGCCCCCCTGACACCCAGCACGCCCAGTCCCGCGAACCAGGCACCCACAGTAGCAAAACGCAGAGCGAGGCATTTAACCGTGGGGAAAGTCAGCAGAGCGCGCATCCCTCGGGAGCCGTGCCCACGGGGCTGCACAAACCACAGGAATACAGAGAGGGCTGGGGGGCTGACCTGTCACGCTCTTTGCAGGCTTTCCGCTAACCTCGCTACCGAGGCTGCACTTGGCATCTTTCACACGCATGACATCGAAACATGAGCATGTTGCTTATGTCCTCTTGTGGCGAGAGGCCAACCCTGCAGAAAAACGGCATCTCTGAGTATTTGCCTTAAAACCAAACCCCAATGCATTTAAACCCACTGCAAGTATTTCTAACGCAAAGTTTGCTGTAAGAGGTCTCACGAGGTCACAGCATCTGCTTCACCGCTGACCAGCTGTACCAGTGAGTGGGAAAGCCGGTAACCAAAAAAACCAGGCCACTAGAAAAAACACACAAATCATACTTACACAACGTTTACAAGCGCAATCAACCTTTACACCTGCATCCATTCTGTCACACTGCTGGCAAACCTAAGCACTACGTCAGTAGTTTTGATTACCACATGTAAAACCTGGCCTTAAGAGGGAAGGACAGAACCACAGTGAAATCTCAGCACCGCTGAAATCAGGACAGGCTTGCTGTTGATCCAACAGGATAAAGATACTTTCATTATGTTCATTTAAACAGCAGAGGGAAATAGAAAGTTTCAGACTGGTCCAGACTACTGCTGGTCTCATATCTCACCTCAAATGTCCGTACAACAGCTTTTATGCAGTAAGAGAAACGGAACTATAAAGGACGTGATTCCTGAGCGTCCGAGAAAACTTATCACAGCCTTCCCAACTCATGACTGGCCAGGCAGGCCATTAACAGCCATGCCAACTGCATCGTGTGCCAGAGCACCCAAAAAATCCAGGTATCTTCTGGTCAAGTTTCTAACAGTGTGTTGAAGCATAGGGAGGAAGCTTGGGAAGGAAGTTTTCACACTGAATATCTGGGTTCCAGGGAATTATTTCTGAATGACTCAAAAACAGTCCTTCCCTTCACTAATGCAGACCACTCTTTCTGTAACTCTTCTGACCTATCATGAACTCCCCAGAAAGAGAACGAAACATATTTGCCCTCGCTGACTCTCTGATTTTCAAAGCCAGTCATGACTGAAAGCAATGTAAGAGTTCCTGGTATTTTTCTATTTTCCTGATTTGCTTATTTAGGCTCTGGAGTTATCCAAAGCCTTACAGATCAGTTGTTCGAAAAACGATACACCACCGCAGCCAAGCCAAACCACCTGAGTCTTTCAGCCTACGCATCACAAATACTTAATTAGCCCAAATGACTAGCGTCAATAATGTGCCACCAATAATTAGATAGCAAAGCTACACTGGGAATACGTAAGCAGGAAGCATCCATTTAAAGTAACAAATATGACTTTTCCTGGGCCTTCCTCCTCTCTAGGGAGTGGCAAGGAAACAAATACAGGTGTCTGAAAAACAGCCAGCTGGAAGGCAACTCTAAAGGAAAGAACATGGTTCTGCTCGACCTTTATCTTCGTATGCCACGCTGTCTTCGTAATACGAGGGAATGCCGTGTGCCACCGGCTTCGTGGCGTGGGAAGGCTCCAGTTTCCATCACCTCCGCTATCCATTGAAGAACTCCAACAACACCAGAGCAGATTCACCCTCCGGAAAGGAAAGCACGTCTGGGGACAATCGCAACCTCAAGGGAAGAAGGGGTTGTGCAGACAACACAGAACAGGACAGCAGCAAGAACAACTACATTAATGTTGACCTCAGCTCCCCTGGCTCAAGTCCCAGCAGCTTGCTCACCGCACAGGGCAGCTCAGCCCTGCAAAGCTTTACAAGTTTAATTGCAGTTTTGCTTTCAACTGCAGAAGTTTCAATTTAAAACAAGAAAAGTTATTGGCATACAAGAATGAACTCTGGTAAACCACAAAATCATTTCAGCAAGAAGATCCCCCAAAAACCCACAAGCACAGAGTGCCTGAATTTCTTTTTCCTCATACATGGCAAACCCGGAGTTGTCTTCCTGAAGCTGGCAGCATTTCAACCAGTTAGAAACTTACAGAAGAGAAAGGCAGTAAATCCAACTCCTGTCCCCTCCTGCACAAAAGCACACAGAGCTATATTTAAATCATAAACTAATAAGGAATATGCAGTTAATATAAGGTTACATAATCCTAAGGAGGGGGAAAAAAAAAAAAGAGAGACAAGGGTGCTTACATACCTCAATAGCTACAAGTATCAAAATAATCCTATCAGAAAAGCTCTCTCGCTGCCTGGGAAGCTGGCTGTTTCCGGAACTGAAGGGCTGACAGGAATTACAACTACCATCAGATGCAATAAATAGCAAGGTTGCACAACTCTGGCTTTTCCAGAAAGCAACAAAGTGCTTTTGTGTGAACACACATGCCCATCCCTGCCTGCTGCAGGAAAGAGATTCTGCTAAGGGAGAAACCTGGAAAAATCTGTTTTCCTTTCTCTGCTTCTCAGCCTATCTTCTTGAAAAGCAGTCTAATCTCTTTTTTTTCCTGATGTAAGGGGAGTAAGGCACACGCAGCAGACATTCACCTGTGTACGGATAAAAGCTATTCTACAATAACCACAAAGGAACTTATCAACCCACGAATAATTTACCTGTTTGTCGAATAAATAAAAGGAACCCACAAATGAAAAAATAAGTTTATATGAACCAACAGGATCCTTCCACGGCCCGTGCCAAAGCAATCAAACCTACGGTACTTATCGAGGCACAGCACCTTGCTAAGCACAGCACGGTACCAGCGCAGCAAAGGGAGAACGCCAAGTATCTGGGATTCAGACCGAGATGAAGTCATCTTGCTTGATAAGAAAGATGAAGCAGCCGCGAGAGAATTGCTCATTTTTTCCTACCACATGGCAGGGCTGCCTCAAGATTTCTAGTAAAATGGAAAGTTTTCAACTCAACTTAGATCAGCNCCTCCGCTATCCATTGAAGAACTCCAACAACGCCAGAGCAGATTCACCCTCCGGAAAGGAAAGCACGTCTGGGGACAATCGCAACCTCAAGGGAAGAAGGGGTTGTGCAGACAACACAGAACAGGACAGCAGCAAGAACAACTACATTAATGTTGACCTCAGCTCCCCTGGCTCAAGTCCCAGCGGCTTGCTCACCGCACAGGGCAGCTCAGCCCTGCAAAGCTTTACAAGTTTAATTGCAGTTTTGCTTTCAACTGCAGAAGTTTCAATTTAAAACAAGAAAAGTTATTGGCATACAAGAATGAACTCTGGTAAACCACAAAATCATTTCAGCAAGAAGATCCCCCAAAAACCCACAAGCACAGAGTGCCTGAATTTCTTTTTCCTCATACATGGCAAACCCGGAGTTGTCTTCCTGAAGCTGGCAGCATTTCAACCAGTTAGAAACTTACAGAAGAGAAAGGCAGTAAATCCAACTCCTGTCCCCTCCTGCACAAAAGCACACAGAGCTATATTTAAATCATAAACTAATAAGGAATATGCAGTTAATATAAGGTTACATAATCCTAAGGAGGGGGAAAAAAAAAAAGAGAGAGAAAAGGGTGCTTACATACCTCCATAGCTACAAGTATCAAAATAATCCTATCAGAAAAGCTCTCTCGCTGCCTGGGAAGCTGGCTGTTTCCGGAACTGAAGGGCTGACAGGAATTACAACTACCATCAGATGCAATAAATAGCAAGGTTGCACAACTCTGGCTTTTCCAGAAAGCAACAAAGTGCTTTTGTGTGAACACACATGCCCATCCCTGCCTGCTGCAGGAAAGAGATTCTGCTAAGGGAGAAACCTGGAAAAATCTGTTTTCCTTTCTCTGCTTCTCAGCCTATCTTCTTGAAAAGCAGTCTAATCTCTTTTTTTTCCTGATGTAAGGGGAGTAAGGCACACGCAGCAGACATTCACCTGTGTACGGATAAAAGCTATTCTACAATAACCACAAAGGAACTTATCAACCCACGAATAATTTACCTGTTTGTTGAATAAATAAAAGGAACCCACAAATGAAAAAATAAGTTTATATGAACCAACAGGATCCTTCCACAGCCCGTGCCAAAGCAATCAAACCTACGGTACTTATCGAGGCACAGCACCTTGCTAAGCACAGCACGGTACCAGCGCAGCAAAGGGAGAACGCCAAGTATCTGGGATTCAGACCGAGATGAAGTCATCTTGCTTGATAAGAAAGATGAAGCAGCCGCGAGAGAATTGCTCATTTTTTCCTACCACATGGCAGGGCTGCCTCAAGATTTCTAGTAAAATGGAAAGTTTTCAACTCAACTTAGATCAGCAGCCAGGTGTCTCCCGCCCTCAAAGGCAGCGTAGTGAAGCTGAACCACCATTCCTTAAAGCAAATACCTGAATGCTTTAAAATACTCCGTTTAAGAACATCATCAGTCAAATATTATGCTTATAATCTGCTGCTTACTAAAGTGTTTTATTCTTAAAAAACTTAATTTGAGGGTGGAGACTCAAACCGAAGTTATTTTACGTGAAACCCCTGCCCACGCACTGGATGATGTATCCTCGCCATCCCTGCGACTACTGCTTTGACCTAAATTATGAGCACGAGATTTTTAAACCACATAAAACCCCAGCCAGACCTGAGGCTATTCCCTCCCCCCTGCCCCCCCACCCCATTTATTCACTATAACAAAAGATCTCGGTGTACTTTTTGGAAAAACAACCGAAGTTCAGCCGGCCTTCCCTCACAAGCCGGCCTTCCCTCACAAGCCGGCCCTCCCTCACAAGCCGGCCCTCCCTCACAAGCCGGCCCCCGCCTTCTTCCCTCACAAGCCGGCCCTCCTTCCCTCACAAGCCGGCCCCCGCCTTCTTCCCCCACAGCCGGCCCCCGCCCCGCTGGCGGGAGGGCCCTGCCGCCGGCCCAGCGGCCCACAGCGCCGCCGGTCGCTCCCCGCCTCCCCGCCCAGCGGTACCGGTGTGTGAGGAGCCGTCGGAAGCCGCGCACTGGATGATGTATCCTCGCCATCCCTGCGACTACTGCTTTGACCTAAATTATGAGCACGAGATTTTTAAACCACATAAAACCCCAGCCAGACCTGAGGCTATTCCCTCCCCCCTGCCCCCCCACCCCATTTATTCACTATAACAAAAGATCTCGGTGTACTTTTTGGAAAAACAACCGAAGTTCNCGGTGTGTGAGGAGCCGTCGGAAGCCGCTGCCCGCCCAGCGCGGACCCCTCCGGCAGGTACCTGAGGCGCGTTTCCCGCGGCGGGCAGAAGGGAAGGCGGCCGGAGGCGGAGGGCGCTGCCGCCCGCTGACAGGTGAGGGGGAAGGCCGGGCCGAGGTGCGGGGGAGGAGGCGGGCCGGGCCCGCGGGTACGGGCAGAGCGGGATGGCCGCTTTAGAGATCGCTGCTGCGAGCAGCCAAGGCAAAAAGCCACCACTAACCAGCACTACACTGCTATACAAGCAAGCCCCGTGGCACGCACGGGAGCCTGCCAGTTAATAGCTAAAAACTGCAATTAACGCCTATGAATTCAATCTAGCACGTTCCGATCAAACCTGTCCTTATCTCAGCCCCTTCGAGCCCCACGTCGGGCAATATTAAGGACTGTGGTGGTTTAACCCTGGCCAGCCGCTCGCTCCTCCCCGGCGGGATGGGGGAGAGAAGCAGAAGAGTGAAAGTGAGAAAGCTCTGGGTTGAAAGGCTGTTAAATGGGGAAAGCAAAAAACTGCAGACGCAAAGCAAAACAAGGAATTCATTCTCCACTTCCCATCGCAGGCAGGCATTCAGCCATCTCCAGGAAAGCAGGGCTCCTTCCCAAGTAACACTTACTTGGGGAAGACAAATGCCATTACTCCCAACATCTGCCCCCTGCCACCTCCTTCCCCCAGCTTTATTTGCTGAGCATGATGTCATATATGGGATATCCCTTTGGTGACTGAGGTCAGCTGTCCCGGCTGTGTCCCCTCCAGCTGCCTGTGCACCCCCGGCTATGAGAGGAGCAGAAAAGGCTTTGGCTCTGTGTAAGCACTGCTCAGCAAGAACAAAAGCGTCCCTGTGTTATCGACACTTGCCAGCACAAATCCAAAACACAGCCCTATACTAGCTGCTATGAACAAAGTTACCCTGGCCAAAACCAGCACACGGCATCTGTGGGTGCTGCTGAAGCGATCAGTGGCCCTTCTTCCCCTTCCCTAATTAATAGCACTTGTAAACTTCATAAACATGTGAACAAAGCCAATTATTTTGCCTTGATGTGATACACAGTTGTATAGACTGCAGGTTTCTCAAACATGTTTTGCCCAGTCCTGATGCATTTCAGGAAACAATTAAGATACTAAGGGAAGCAGAACATGCTTTTAAGGTGGTATCAGATTCAACCCAAGACAGAAAACTTTGTGTGCTGATCTGAAAGTAAGTGAAATGCTTTGGTTTTCCCCTGTAACCAAAGCTGACCTCACGTAACATCTCACATCCTCTTACTGGTGCGAACCAGCGAAGGGCAGAGCTGAGCGCAGAAAGAGACAGTCCACCCTCCTGCTCACAGCGCTGCTTCCAGCTCCTCGGAGAGGAGGAGGGGGAAGGATGGATACCAGTGCCACCGCAGCTTGTCTTACAGGTGGCAAAGGAATCACCTGCCATCAGGGCATCTCTCTACCTCTGTCAAAAGCACAGATGGTATTTCCTAGTTTGTTTTGAAGTGAGCTCAGAGCTACTTGAAATTTTCTGTTTCCCTAATCAGCTAAGCTTGGTAGAAGCACTGTTGTAGCCTTAGAGTTTATGTACAGTGGTATAATTGAGCCTTAAAAAAAAACAAACAACTTGACTGCAGTGATGATTCACCTAGCCATAAAAACAGATTAAATTGTAAGCAGCTTTTCAGCCTCATTCACAGGGTAGAGCTGGTGAGAAAGCTCACGATCAGTGTGTGACCTATCTGGAACTTACTGCAATCTCCAAGGAGAAACACGACAAACACCTGCGCTGTACAATTCCAGTTAAATGGCTGCTCACATGTTTCTCCGGCAAGTAAATGAGAACTCATTGCCTGGTTCCTACTTTGCATACCCAGCCTTTTATTTCTTTAGACTTAAGTTTCAGTGCAGGAAAACACTGGCCTTGCACATACAGAGAACCAGAGCACAGTGTTTGCTAAGGCATCTCAGATTTATTTGATGCAATGCAATCGCTCAGACTTTGGGACAGCATTTAGTTCGTAAGCAAGTGTCTCTGTGCTGCATGTGAGAAGCTTCAAAAAACCCCCAAACCAACAAACAAAACCAAAGTTATTTTTAGTGCTTAGTTAAGTATTTCTGCAGCAGACAGCTGGGACTTTCCAGTAGGCAATGGGGAAATACCTAGAGCTGGTGACAAGTTCTCCTTTAGGTCTCACTGATACTCCCAGCTTTTGCTTTCATTTTACATACCGTCACATCAGCCGCTTTTAAACACTGTCTTTGGTTTCATACAAGAGGTAAATTCTGACTGGAGAGCCAAAAAAAGTACTTTACAGACATTTGAAATATTACCACCTACAGTCAGACTGCATTTGTAAAAGCCATTTGCCCGATACCTTCTAGTCAAAAGACTGCCCTGTAAAACAGAGCGCGCAAGCCCAGACAACACTAAATGCTCCATTTTAAGTCCATAAAGTAAACCTTGCTATCGCTGCTAAGTGACAGATTTCTTCCAAAGAAGAAAAACCCTCACGAAGAACAAGCTGGCCACAATTTACCGTCGTGGGTATTTTTCCAGAGTTCCCGAGTGCTAGGCAGCCAAGGCGAGAGGTAGGCGATGCACTGCTGGGAAGAGCTCAGCACAGAGCTATCTGTCACCCTGCTGTGGCCAAGTGGTGGGGAACGATGGTCATCGTGGACCAGGCAGGCTCACCTCCCTCTTCGTGCTGGTGGTTTCCTGACATCTACAGTCAGCCAGGTTGCTGTAAGTTACATACAGTCACTATACAACAGTATATGAAGTATTTTAACACCACACTGAAGCCCTTTTTTTTGGTACTACAGTGATTTCATGCTGTGATTTTCCTTCTTTGCTGTAGTTCTGAGGACTCATTTCATCATGACCTCTTTTGAAGAAGCTGAAACTGAAGAAACAGTAACATGCCTCCACATGACCTTTTATCATCCTTGCCAGGACGACAAGATGGTGTTTCGTTGCTTGAACTTCTGTCAGCGAGAACAGGTCAGGGCAGATGACATGGCCAAGTTTGGCCGCGATTCTACTGTCTGCCATTATAACTTAATGGATACTCGTGTTTCTCGGATTCAGTTTACACTGCAGTTTTACAGAAAACTGAACAGCTCAGAATTTTGTTTTGAGATAAAGAACATGAGCAAGAGAACAAAACTGATGGTGGACCAAACAGAACTGGGTTACTTAAACAAAACTGACCTGCCGTGCAAGTGCATAATTTCTTTTGGGGACTACCAGATTTTAGCAGAGATTCAAGAAGGGGAGTCCGTGGATTATTTTGAGACTCACTTACACTTGGCTGAAATGCCCATCTTACAAGAAAGATGCCTGCCATCGCTGCAGCCTATACCTGAGAACGGCATTTCTTCTAACTTGTTTCCTTCCCAATGTAAAAGCCCCATAGAGATTGATGAAAACGAGTCGTGCTAGTGGGGAGAAGGCGGCTGGATCAGGTTGTGATCACTTCCAACCTGCACAGCTTCCAAAATTGAAGGCTGTCGTCTCAGTCCATCGTTCTCGATGGTTCTCACCGCTGCACATCAGTCTTCGTTCTCCTTGTTTTCGGCATAGGCGTAGCAGAACATACTTTGTTCAATGGAAAGATTTTCCTGCCGCTGTCTTCACCGGGACATACATGTTCTTTGATCCCCGCTCTTCGCCATGTCAGCATGTGGGGAACAGAGGGCCACTCAAATCCATTGCAGCAGGTTTAATTCAGCAACTGTGACCACGTGCCTTGAAGGTATTTTTCAAGGCATTAACATAGAGCATGCAGAACAGTGTTTTAGCCGCCCAGCAATGGTTAAGCTAAGCAGGAACATAATGTCCTGCTCCATTTGTTAATAGTTTGTGCTTTGCTTTTGACATGAAATTCCAAATGGTATTTTCCAGCCTAGGTAGAAATTTTCCAAATTTTGCAGCTTAGAACCGCTTTGTCAGCATAGTCCTTGAAAGTTAACGTTTTTATTAACTTTGCATTAGTGTTTTTATTAACTTCACAGTGAGTTTTTTTCTTCTATTCTTAAAATATTTTTTTGCAAGTTAACTACTACTGCTTGTGAATGTAAAAAAACATGCAGTGTCAGCCATCACAGTATGTAAAAATCCAGATAAATTTTCTAATAAAAGCATTTGGTTGCCTCGTAAGGCTCTTCATCTACAATCTAAAAGCACTTACAGCAAATGAAATTATTTCCAGGAAACTTTCACTGGCAGTATTCCAGGCTTTCTAAAAGCAGCATAGCACCAAGACAAGAGTTGACTAAAATACTTTCAGCAATTTCTCTACCTCTACTCCCTACCCCAAGCTCTCTCAGATTTCCCCCCCGCCCCATTTAAGTATTTCTCTGGTTGTTTCAGTTAATTTTCTTTGCTAGGGGCTCTGCTTGTGGTTTTGTTGGGTTCCCCCCCCCAAGTAATTTAGTTTGCTTGAAAGACACCCTGGAAAGAACCAGAATGGAGCACCCACCTTATCATCCCTAAACATTAGGGTGCATTTCAGCATGAATCATTACAAGAAAACCCGAACTGTAACTGAGGGGAGGACAGCGGAATTACACAACATAACCTGAGATTAAGGCTAACAACCTCAAGTCAAAGTCACAGGGGTGGCAACGAAACTCAAACACAGGCTTCGGTAGGATTTCATTTCTCTATTCATCTCATCCTTGCCAAAAATACCTTGTTCCCATCTTTACTGCTCTTTGAACCAGGCTCTGCTACTTACTTCACTTTTACAGTGTCTGGCTTAGACATGCAATTCAGCCACCGCCTCGGCACAAACGCCTCTGTCGCACACCCAGCCCCTCAGCTTAACAAAACAAACCTGAGCCGGTACCTCCGTGTCACCAGACACGATGCTACTGGTCGCGGATTTCCAGTAGCTGTTGGCCGCTCAGCTTTTATACGCTTTTGGCCTGAGTCTTCCTACTCTTTAATTAGACAGAGACCGGCTAATACCTGCTTTACACATAAAGCTCTCTAGAGAGCAAGATGCAAATATAATCTGAAACAAGCTCTTACACATAAGAGCTTTTCCATTAAATCACTCTCATAAAGTGCATGGGCTTTCTTACGCTCGCTCATTTGGCTCATGTGCAAGGGAGAGTTAGTTTTCCATTCCCAGTAAACAGCTCTCTTCCTATTAGCGCTCCTAAATTCTTTCAGGTGACATGCAAGTTCTTGTTTTGTCCTGAGATTTGACCTTAAAACCCAGGTTGTTAGTAGTACCACTAAGCAGTATTGCTACCCAATTTCTGCTCAGTGGCCCTGTCAGAGAACATTTACCTGCCACACTGATGATATTAATTGCTTACACTTTCTGAGCTATTTTCTAAAGAACACACAACAATCTCAAATTTTCAAGTGCACTAGATAAGCAGAAGCATCTACGAACAGTACTTACCCAAGAAAAATCTTCTGTCTCATCTGGAGTGCTGCATCTCAGTAGATTTTGTATTCACTCTGTTCAGAGGGACTTGAAGGATACCCACAGATCCAGAGCAGAGCATTCCTTCGGCACATCCCCAGGAACAAAGAGAAAACCTTGGGAATGGAAAAAATCCAAGAAACAGCAATTTAATGGTTTACAAACACTAATCCTTTCTACAGCTATATTTACCCGGGGGAAAAAAATCAATGCCAAAATACGCTTTAAAAAGTGAATCCTCTCCTACAGGATCCTATCATTGTATTGATTTGACCAGAAATTAGTTTCAAGAAGCAGCGTTATTTCTGCTTCCCCCCACCCCGAGGCTGCCATTAATCATATGCTGCTAACTTAACTGTGAGAAATACACCACACACAACAGCAGCCAACATTTGAAGTTTTGGCTTGGCTCAGCTGTCTGAGCATTCACAATCACAGAATATTAAAAGAGAATAGCTGAAACACCAATTTTACCCTTAACCAAGTAACTCCAGACTGCCCAAAGCGTCACGTCAAATGATTTTAGATTTGACAGTGGCTCAACTTCAGCATAGAAACATATTAAAAATAATAGTTTGTGAAAACCACTGTATTTCCTATATACAGACACAATCAGCTACATCAAGCTCAGACACCAAGACAGGGAAGCTCTTGCATTGCACAAGGCGGGTTATCTTACCCTTGAAGTACGAGGGTACAGCTGCTCGATTCTGGTAGAAAAAAAGGCTGCAAGTTCTTCAAATTCTCTGTTATCACAGCTTGTCAGAGCTTCCCTTCCAAAACAACACATCTCCAGAAAAATGCTATGGAATTCAGTAAAGATACAGCTAATTATCTATTAAAAACCTTCCTCACTTAGCTGACGCATGAGTAATTTTTGGGTAACATTTTCACAATTCATCTTCACACACTGTTTTTGCTGCGTACGATGCAGCAGCCACCAAACCAGCAACAGATAAAACATTGCCAAACATACGACTGACCGAAAATTTTAATGATGTAAATTTGTACAGATCTGCATTTTACAGTGCCCTTGAATTGTTTCACATGAGCTGTTTATATAATCTTTCCATTTCTTAAAATTTCCACAGATATTGACCATAATTTAAGTTGCTCTGGTGCACTGAGCTCTGAAAAGCAGAATGTATGTTATAATCATGGCTACAGAACATGCCCATCCCAGTAAAAGCCTTCAGCTGAAGTCAGCTTCCTTTTTCCTAAGTGCTTGTTCTTTCTACAAGCAGGACTATCAGCTAATTTCCTTCCTCAAAGCACAGTAGTCACAGCAAATTAATAACCGCACAGTCAGCGGTCAGGAAAAGTTGTGACCACCGCAGGGTAAGTTACAGTTTCAGCAGGTAAAAAACCATGTTATTTACATGTTGAGAAAGTTGCCTTGTTTCAGTAGGAATATATTATACAAATAATTTTTCAGAAGTTACACAGTAGCAGCTTACGCCAAACCAAAAATATACATTTTGATGTGTACAAATTTTTAAAGCTTATTACAGGCATTGCAAACATAGTTACATTAAAATATTTTCCGTGACTTACCTACAATTTAAATTAAGAAATGGAATGCTGTCAACAAGATTTCTCTGTTCATCAGAGTTGGTATTTGTACATAGTTAATGCAAGTGTGCAGTAGTTTTGTTCAAATTATCACATAAAGGACCACACTGTAGTGGCCCTGTTATTTATAGGCTCAGACGATCTAAAACAGTGACACAACTTTCCCCCACAAATTCAGTTCTTCCGATGATGCAGATTCACTGCTTTTACTCCGCAATGGTTAAGTTACACCCCATCCCCCTTTTTTCAGGGAAAAACAAGACAGTTACACAAAAGAACAGTAGAGTAGAATGGCTTTACTGAAACTTTGGGGAAAGCTTGAGATCTACAAGGGTTTGCACCTTCTCTTCAGTGAGCTTCTTCTCTTTTAAAAAGTAGAACTTACATTAAATATCCTGGGAGACCACACAATATATTACACCAGATCTGCAGTAACTCAACTCCTTGATATTCAGTCCATATTAGTCTAGAGGCACAGGAAAGCTAGAGCACTTAAACATACCCCTTGTAACTTGAACTTATTTTTTCCTCTTTTTAAAAGGCAGATCTAGGACTTCAGTCTTGAGGTTCTTGTTCTTCCCACCCCAGCAGCAGAGCTATCATCCCTCCCCCAGTTTGCTCAGAAAACGTTGCTTTTCTGGTCGAGCTCGATTACGTTTTCCACAACTACAGAATTTTAAGGGCCATGTAGTAACAGACATCGGTCTGTTCAGGAGCGGGCAGGAAAATAAAGACTTTGGTCTTCCCAGTTCTCCACTAGATACCGACTAAAATTTCCCAGTTCACACAAAGAATTTTTATAGTTGTTTTTCTATCTAGCACACACTACGTCTGGCGTTTTATACAAGACAATATCTTACCTACCCTGATGATTTATACTATGCTTGAGGTTAACTGTGCTTACCATGAAGCAATTAAAAAATAAAATAAACGGAAAGAGGACAACACAAGGCTAGGAAAACTATAAGCAGCTAGACAGGGCAAAACTGCAGTTTACCATGGGTGAAATATGTTTTGCAGCTGGCTAAGTACACCCTCTAAATAGCTAAAGAACAAGTCAAAAAGCACATCTTGGAAATAAACTTTTTTTTAAAATTATTCTTCTATATTCAAGTATTAGATAAATTATATAAGACTGTTTCTGAGATAAATGTTAGGCCGATGATGAATTTAAAAAACAAAATCAGTAGAAACATCATCCAGAAAAAAAGCCTAGTTAAAATATAGATATGTCAAGCTATGAAGCTTAAATTAGTGCAGATAATTTCATATTAAATCCAGATATCCAGAAATATACACAATAGAATCATTCCAGTTTTCATAAAAGCTCAGAAGGTAGATGATAAAATTGCACTTAATTCTGAATTAATTCAGATAGCAAGTCATTCCCGTTCCTTGCCGATCAATTTCTAAGAGAAAGGGAACCACATTATAAAAGAGCAAATTGGTTTTGTACATTCTATTTCACTTTTCAACATTTGGTCGTAAGCAAGGGCCACGCGGTTTCACTATCTGTCTTGACGATCAGAATCGGATATCCTTACATCTGCTGCAGACAAATCTAATACAGGATTTACAAATCCGGCATATTCTGAATTGCCATTATCATCCATTTCAGCGCTAACAAAGTCGTTCTCCCATTCCAATCCATTAGAGTCATCAGAGGCCGAAGCCGGATTACTTCCCGTCTTCCTGCTATTAAATTTCAGCGCTGCTCGGAGTATATCTTCTTCTGTTTTGGAACGTTCTCGCATCGGAATCATTCTGTTCATGCCTGCGATTTAAGACGCGTTCATGAGAAAGACATCATTTTGAGGGGACTACCTTTACCTTTGCATGAGAACTTAAGAAACAACAAGAATCCTTTCGAGATCCAGACTCCAGTAATTTCATTCCTGAGCATCACCGTATTTTTTTCTGGCCCTGGTGTTCACATTAAACCCAAAGTCTGCAGTCACTTTTGGCCCAAATGAACCCAACAGCCAGTGATGCTGTTCTACAGAATTCCGAGGAAGACAGACAAGAGAAACAACTCGCTAGCGGTGTTTATTTCTCCTATATACACAGCCTGCCGCCCTACACTACGGGCACGTGAATATAGAAGACTTTTTGGTCCTGTGCCATTTCCAGAAAAGCTAAACGTCTGGGGAATCCTGTAATACTCCTGTAACTTAGTGCCAAACAGATCAAACAGCACCACGTGAAACAGTTCTAACAGCAGCTAAAATTTAGATAGATATTGAGTGCATCTGTCTAGCAAAGGTCTTCAGTTTATCTGACAAGGTCTATTCAACTTCACACAAAATAAGGCAAAAAGGTGGTCAGAAAACTGCACAACGACATCACAAGATGCTATTTTGTCAGTAATTACACACTTTCTCATGGTTTATCAAAACCCTCCCCCACCACCAGAAAGGAAAGAGGGGAAAATTTACCATACTCCTCTTATTCACTGAACTCCTCATATATTCCTAAATCAACTCCCCTTTCAAATTTGGAGTAACTAGCTAACTAATTAATTATAATTAAAAAGTTACATATTGCTAATGAAACACACAACTCTGCAGCGAGCCACAGGGAAAAACTATCTAAGAGGTACTGCAAGTTCCTTGCCTGTTATCTATACATGACACCAAAGAACAAAAACAGAGCCACTGTATCAAAAATTTGCATTTAATCCAGGACAATTACCATCTCCACCTCCTCACACCCTTTGTCTTACTGTATTAATACTCTTTATAAACTCTAACATTGCAGGGCACAAGCCACAGACAGCTCCAACCCACCATCCCATTTCAGTACTACCATCACATAATGATCACACACTACCAGCAGCAGCACATAATCACGCCTGGTTTGGGATCCAGGCATTCCCTGTCAAGAACCTCCTAACTTGGCCACTTTTCCGTCAAGCAATGCCATCTTTTGTTACTATGCCAATTTCAAAACACCAGTTCTTCTCTACCTGCTGTTCAGCCCCGTACAACTTTGCCTACTAACAAAAAAACATGTGACAAGACCATAAATGAACATCCCAGATAACTCAACCCACACACAGTTACTTTTTCTGGGGGGGAGTCGTTCAGTCTCCACAGTAGATTTTTGACAGCACACGCAGTAACTAAACCTCTTATCCCAAGCAAGCAGTCAGCCCCTTCAGAGAAACACACTTAAGTTGGGGCAGATCTACCAAGAACACGCTAAACACTACTCAAACTCCTTGCAATATCAACTAGTACTTCTTTCAAATGACCACGTTCCTTCCTTCGCAGCCATGAAGACAAGTTATTGCCTCAAGCGTAAGTAATCTTCCAGAGGTCATCTTACCATCTCCTCCGCTCACAATTTGAGGTTACTAGGGAGAAGAGATGCACTAACAGCAATGGCCAAGTCTTACAAGCTACTCCCCTTTGTAGAGCACAGGTTAGTACGAGTCTGAAATGCAACTATGACTGAATCTTGCTCCCATCTGGTTTTCAATAGTTATTCAGAAAAATATCACGTTAACACCTAAGAGTGGGAAAGCAACTCAATGCGTGAACAAGCAAAAGAAGCAATTTGCCCATTTCTTAAGCACAGTGTGAAACAGAACGCTGTTTCTGCACTGGTGGTAATTACTCTCAAAGTAAAATCCAGTGTAGTTCAACGCACACGATCCTGCCCTAGTTTCAGTCCTTCTGGAATGCCGATAGCTCCTGCACACACTAGCTAGAAAAAAAAAAAGAGATGCTGGGTACTTCTGAGGAAATACGTGAAAGTTAAGTCTGGCAAAACAGTTCTCTGAACTACGTGTTTTAATGCTCTTGACAGTGCTGCACATTTAAACTACACACAGACTGTCAAAAAGCAGTCTATTAAAGCACAGAAAGTCTGCTATGCATTGGCTAAAAGACATCCTAGCTTATTTTTGGTGAGCTTTTCAAGAGTCGAGGTCTCAAAGTTTTGGATTACCTTTGAAACAAAAACAAGAGCTTTTGCAGATTTACTAAAGAGAACAGGAAAGATGTATAACAAACCGCAGCAATTAGGAATACAGACCTAAGTTTCCAGTAGAATCTACAAGTAATTAGGGTGTAAAGGAACAACGTTTCCCAAAATACAGAGACTCCTGACCAACATCCACATTTTATAACAAAAAACCAGCTGTTCCTTCTACTCCTGGCTCACAAGAGGGCAGCATTTCTTTAGCATCAGTTTTGCTGTGAGTTCACAAGTCAGTTCCACAAAATACAGGAAAAGACATTTACTGAAGGATCCAAAGTAATGAATTCATTTGTTAGACAGAAAACCACATCTAAAATAAGCAATTTTCTAGGTAAGAATAATTTACAGTTTGATCATTACACACTTGGCAGAAATTCCCTCAGATTTAAGTTTTAAATCACCTTCCCTTTTGAAAACAACAACGTCAACATGGTTTAAACTGTCTCCATTTTTAACTTGTAAGCTCGGAATGAAACTAAATGGCAGAATAAATACCTTCTTCATCTTCCCATTCTAAATCTAATGAAGTGCTGTCATCGTTTCCACTCGTCGATTTTGTTTTGGTCATTAAGTCACAACTGCTCTCTGTGTTGGGCGTCAGCACTGTAGCATCAGATGAAAGTCCTATATAAAAATAATAAATGTATTTTTAATTCGCAAACATACTCGAAGTTGAGGTTCCATGTGCAAAATCAAACTTGCAAAGAAAGTTTTTCTTCTGCTTTGCAGCCTTTAAACCTCAGGAACATTTGAAAAAGCACTGCATCCATCACTTCAAAGAAGTGATACAATAGCTTTTTTAATAGCCAACATCACTAAGATATTACAAGAGGACGTTTAGCAATACTGTCTAATTAGAATATAGAGGAATTTAGTAAGCTGCAAGCTGGACCTCTGAAGACTTGCAAAACAAACACCGAACAAAACAAAAGCCAGCCCTCCTCCCAGAAAAACCCGAACCACAGGCAGCGTTTCCCAAGAATTACCTTCAGTCCTCCAATTTCTTAGTGACTATCACATACTGTCATCAAAACTTATATCCATAAGTTAGTAAAACTGATTTCCTCTGAACTGTTAGTGGAATTTTTAAATATAGGCAGCCAAATCCTCTCCTGCGCTTCATTAGGAAAAAAAATAACCTTTAACATGATTCTAATTATTTTGCTAAGAAATTATTTTAAAAGCTACATGCACACATTTGCATTTTTAATACACAGTTAGGTTTCAGAAGAAGAGTTCACATCACTGATGCTGCCTCCACAAAGACAGTTGGAAAGCCTTAGTAAAATAAAATCCACACACAGGACTTGTTTGCTTACAGATCTCCTTTTGGAGAACTGAAATGCCTGTAGCACAAGTTGAATATGCTGTGGTTTAACACTTGAAGCATCAGGAATTAGAGAGGAAAAGAAGTTTCTAACAGATTTTTTTTTTATACAGTATACGTACACAGATATACATATTCTATATATGTGTGTGTACATAAATAAAGTACATTGATCTAGTAAAAAATAGCACTCTGTGTTCCTCAGAGTCACTTAACATTTGAAGACATGCATAAGAAAAGGAAGACTTACTACTACTTCTAAAAGCTTCATACTGGAATTTTGTGTTTCTCAAGAAAGAATCAATATCTTCCTCTGACACAGAGCTGTAAGAAAAATGCACATACTGGTTTTAGCTTTAGAAACCTCGAAAGATGCCATAAAAGATATGTTAATCCACACGTCCCCCAGTTCTATACTACAAAGGACATACACCTTTAACTGCCATCTTTATAACATGATCACCAAAACACCTTACCACTGCTATGTGTCACATTCCCCCCCACAGTCTGAGATTCTGCTCCATTTTAAGTAGTATTTTCAGTCAAAAATAAATTAAACTTCTGTCACAAAACAACTCTTCCCCTCTCATCCTTTATCACTTTAGGTAAGGCTTCCTTAATTTTCAATTCCCTTTTTCTTCAATTCCCTAATGAATTCAAATCCTGCTTTTGCAATCCCATTTCCAAAATCTGGCTAGTTCCTACTCATGCCATAAAAGCTCAGTTTTCACGGCTCCTTTTCTAACTGTACCTCCCTAACTGAAAATCCCTCCTAGCCCTCTTCCATTCCAAAATAGGGGTTTGATTTTAGAGGTTTTTCTCAACTCAAATACCCTTCCACAGTAAATTTCTTTGGGTTACCTCCCCCACAAACACTGAACACAGAAGGTGGCAGTGAAGAGAATTAATTTAATATTCATGAAGAAACAGGCAGATTACATAAACCATTCAATTCCTCATTTGATTAGCGTGTATTTTTATTTGGCATTTCAAACAGGGTTCTAAATAACAAAAATATTTTTATATTTGCCAAGATTTTATGTATAGACCCCTCTTAATATCAAACACTAGGTTGTGTGAGTGTGCAAATATGTATTAGTAGCTGGGAGTAGGTTCAATTTCGTACGCATCAGTAATAACTACAGTGAAAACCAGAACAAATGCAATCTACCCTCTGATTTTGCACATCAATGGTAGTAACCAGTTTGCATTCAGTATACGCAGTGTGAAGAAAACTGCAATAAATGAAAACAACTCTGAAAAACCTGGCGTACATAAGGTTTGAAAAACAAGGAATGTTTTTTTGGGAGGGGGAGATGAGGGACACAAGTAAAATAGTCATGGTTCTCAATTACCATTAATAAAACTTTATATCTTACCTCTGATATTCTCCATTATTAACAGGATGGGCTCTCTGTGTTATCCTTTGCTGTCTACGTTGCTATCGAAAGAAGTAAATTGTTGAAAAAGCTGAATGCCATCACTCAGGAGTAATATACTCAACACACTAAGCATTCCCTTAACTGCAACACCAGAAGGCACATTGTCCTGGTCCTTGGAGCAGTCCAAGTACAATTCAGGAAAAGACTGACTTTCATTCATTCAAAGATGAAATTTTATCATACTGAAGGGACTGTTACATGCAAGTGCTATCAGGTTTAATCTCAGAAACCTCAATCTAAGAGAAGGTAGCTTTGTGAATAGAGCTATCAACAGTTCAACCTACTTCGTGCACAAAAACCCCCTCACAAACGTCAATTTGGCTAGAAACACATGAACACCACCTCATTCGTGATTGCATTTGCCCTCTTCTCAAGCCACGGGTATTTTCCACACACAACTACCACCTAGGTTCTGTTCCATTGGTTTTGCTCCGTGCACAAGAACAGTCAGCCTACCTCTCCAAAAGAAGTATTTCTTACAGGTCCTTTTATCCCTCAGAAAGCAATAATACTGCCATCTCCTGAGGTTGGCTGTATCAGCACTAAGTGCTTCATTTCCATTAATAAAAGCTTTGTTGCCTTGCTGGGCCAAAAGTATTAATATCTCTAGCCTCTTAAGGTAGAAAGCTTTCACGGTATGGCTAGGCAAAAACAGAATGAAAAATGCAAGACAAGCCATAAATGCATTCCTTTGTATTTACAAGAGGAACAAGAGATGTCATGGAAACAGGGTACTGCTTAAGTTTCAGGGTTTAAGCAACTTAAGTTGCCTCAAGTTTCTTTTCCCTGACTTGAAAAAACGCAAGCGTAAGAACTGGGAACATCAACTACGCAATTAAAGGTAAATCGGTTACAAAGGACTAATTGTTCACCAATTATAACAAAGTCTAAGATAAAAATGAATGAGCTAGTTTTGTAGACAAATCTGATGTATCTAGCTACTGTGTTATCCGAAAAAATCTATTCTCAGCCTTAATGGATCTGTCCCTGCAAAAGAAAAGCAGGAGTAAGTAAACCAGAATCTTTAATGTCAACTAGAACTTCATCTAAGAATTGCTCTTCGCTGGGTGAGTAGTCTAATGAGCTAACTGCATTGGATCAGCTAGTATTTTTCAATCCCAAGACAACCAAGGCTTCATTTCTTGGCACACTTTCCACCTCAGGTATTCAAAAAAGTATCAGAATAAGCAGATTGAAACCAGTAAGGAAGTGGGAAGCATCCAAGTAGAAATAGTATCACATAATGCTGGTTATAGGTGTGAAGACTTAAGTACACAGGGAAAAAAAAAGAGACAGGAATTTGGCACCAACTTAGTTAACAAGTCTGTATAAAAAAAAAATCCATCACTGACAAACACGACAATTCTATTTTAAGATTCTTATACCCACATCATAACCAATTCAAATCATCGATCCATTTTACCAGGTCACGTACAAGTATCTAGCACTCTAAGTTCCAGGACACACATACATTAAAATTCTCCACCGTTACAAACCCTGACATTTAGCAGGGCAACATCAGCAAGCCAAATTAGTTTAAGAGATGCCATACTTCCAACAAACAAGCCATTTTCTCATTTAGAAGACTCATCTCCACAAACAGCAAAGATGAGTTACGTATTCAGAAATGGCTTCTAGTTTATTTAGAAAGGTTAAATGCTTGATGCCTATCTATACAAAAATGTGTCCTTACAAATCCTTATGGGTTTTGAGGGAGGTTGTTTGTAAAGGAGATAAGTGGTACAAATTTTAGGAGAGGAGGAAATTAAAATCTCTATAATGCATTCGATCTTAGGTCCTGACCAAGAGAGGTGCATATTCAAAATACAGAAAGACAAGAAAGATAGCGTTTCTTGCACAGAGCTTCCAGAAAAAAGTTAAAGCCATAAAACAATCGACTTTTGCTGACTGTATATAGACTAAAAGTGTTAAAAAAGGCAGGCAAAAAGGTCAGAAATAATTAACCCTTCGATACCAAATGACAATAGGATAGAAAGAGAACGTGAAGTGAGACCTGTACTTAGCAACATAAATATTAGATGAAAACTCGTCATTGCTATCACTCTGGAAGTAACAATTTTCAACTCACTCTTTTGACTACAGACAATGCGCTAAGCTAAAGATCTCCCCTATACCTAGTGTAGATTTTAGGCTTTTTCCAATTAGTGTAAATCGGAACTTTTGAAAATTTACTTCTAACTTCGAACTGAGGTACCACACCTCTAGCGGACCGTCTCCTTGAACGCGCTACAACTGCGACCTTACACATTATTATAGATGAACAGATAACTAAACATGAGAATGTTTCTTAACGCACACTTGTGGTAAGCTGAAATTTGTGTAAGACCACATATTTTAACAGGTTATTAAGATGGAAAAAATATTAAACGCACTGATAATACGTAACTCTGAACTGCAACATGAAAACCATCAGTTATAAATGCTATCAGGATACAGAACAGCATCTGTTCTCAAAAGCAGCAGGAAAACATAACGGGGCTTTTGTTTTGCTTGACCAAGCTCCAAAAGCATGGGCATCAGACATCTGAAAGCAGGCACAAATATATTAAATAAGGACTACTGTTAAGACATTACTGCATTTTGGCTACAACACATGCAAATCACAAAATGTTACAACAACTCAGGTTGGACGGGACCTCAGGAGGTCGGTCATCTAGTCCAACCTCCCGCTCAAAGCGGAGTCAACAGTAAATTCGGATGACTTGGAAACACGTATCTTTATGTTAACACAAACCACGGGAGCAATTAAGCACACAAATACATAGAGTACATTGTACAAGTCTCACATATGATTGCGTACTTAATTTCAGGGGGCTTTTAACTAGAAAACCATCACAGATCACTTTAAAAATTCGTAACTTCTAGATAATACAGTAAGTCTTTTAAGCTCATTATAGATTCAAATCATACATCTCAAAATCTATACTCAGCAACACAAGCCGTTTCAAACAATTCTGCTCATTTTCTGCTGTTCCAGTCAGCCATACTTTCAAATGGTGTAGTTTTTCTCTACTGGAATTTGCAAGCCAAAGCAATTTCCTCATTACGTTTCCTTTTACGTAAAGGATATTAGGAAAGTCTGCATACATAGAGACAGATCAGAAGCTCTGATATATATTGGGGTCTTTTTCCCCTCACCTCCAAGAGCTTTTTCTGCTTTGCTGCCCTGGCTGCTTCACGTTGTGCAGCATATAAAGCCTCCTCTTCTATTCTTAACTTCTCCTCTTGTAAGGCTAACTGTATATGAACAAAATAGTAATGGTTAACAAAAGCAGAACCTATCTATCTTCCTATGAATAAAGCCGTAAGTTCAATAAAACAAAAGAAGAGCTACTAGAAAATAAAACATAAAATAAAATCGACTATAGATAAAACATTTTTATTTAATTGAATCTAACAGCTTCCCCCCCCACCAAACATCCCAAGAAATTTACATAACTAAACATTACCCTATTGAATAAATATCATTACTTGTGAATTGCTGTAAACATATGTGGCATTTTATTATGAACTGCACGGTGAAAGACGTAAATCTTTTCAGTTGCATATTTCATTGGTACTTTACTAAAAGTAAACACTGTATTCCACCTCATACTCCATTAATTGCTGCACCACACAAACAAAATGACAAATTATGGGTTTTTTTTTTTTCCCCTTTAAGAAAAGCTCTGGAAAAAGCAGACCACAAAAGTTGAATTTTGCCTTTCATAAGAGTTCAAATTTAACAGATCTCAGTCAGAACGCCAGCCTCATCCTTCAATTTTTCAGCTAAGAGGCTATTAAAAAGAAGCAATCTCTGATGCAAACTTTGTTGCGCAGCAATCTCTTTGTGTATCTTGTAGTCTAACAAATACCAACAGATGAACAAAACCCAATCGTTTCAGTTCCCGCGAATGGAATCTCCTTGTGTTCACGGTTCATCGAGACTACTTTAAAAGAATAACTATCCATACCTTACCAGTCATTGTAATGGCTTACCTCTGACTGAAGTTTCATATCAACAACTCTCTGCTTTTCAGCAATGGAGTCATAATGTCTGTCTTTCAAGTCAGCAATTTCTTCCTCAGTCAGAGGTCTAAAAGCATGGGAGAACCACAAAAAGACGCCATCTATTATTTACGCATGACAGCCCTAAGTCGCACTTAAACACATCCATACAGTCTTTCTTGACCAGCCCTTTAATGCAAGTCCAACAAGCTGCACTTTTGGCCTGCTCCTCCTGAGAACAGAGTTCCAAAGTTCCACTTGAGTCAAGACAACCCTGTCTCTCCTTAATCTTACAAAGCTTTTTTTGGGATCTTTACACAAAGTGTATTTTCAAAACGCTGTTTGCAAACAGAACTACTGGAATAGAATCGTTAATATCATTGCGGTGTAAATCTCACTTTGTTCTTGCTTGTTTTGGTCCCCTGGCTGTAAATTGTTCCTCTTTCATTCATGGCCTACTTCATGTCTACTTTTAGTTATCTACCAAGAGAGCAAAAGACATTATATTAACTATAATGTTTGCTATATCACTTCTTTGGGACCATTGACAGGCAACAATATTTTTGGGAACTATCAGATTTAAATACAAAATGCCTAGAATTAGACAACCAAAGCATACACTTTGGTGCCTTCACGTGTTTCCTACAGAGCAGATCTCTAAGTTTCTACCGCTTACATAAATACTAACATGCTCACAAAAAATTCACCAGAGTTGAAGCACTAACACCAGTGTAACTTTAAACACATACCCCAAGAACAAGAATGAAGGTTCTCTTTGCAAGATAGTGTTTTATCAGTCTCCTATAGTTTTGCATTATCATCTAAACTGTTTTGACATCGTTAGGCATTAAGGTTAGTTGGACATGCATTATTTTCATGTGTCTGACAACTAAAAAGACAGAAAGGGGTTTTACAGGAACTCTGAAAAATTTAATAGCCACAGTGGCAGAACAGAAGGAAAGAGAGGTCCCGAATCTTAAAGTCTTACCTGTGACTGCTTCCTGGGCTTTCCCCCTGTTAAAAAAAAACAAGTCTGAGTTTGAGATCTGCATTAATTTTAAGGTGGAAAAAAACCAATATGAAATCATAGTTTCTCCTGTATATTGGTTTTAGAATTTGGGGGGGGAACCCTGTTTTAGTTTGGAGTTTAAATTAAATCTTGTTATGCAATCAACTGAAGCAGCTAAGTAAAACAAATAAGTACTTCCAACTGAAAATAAACATTCCCACAGTGTATTTCAGGAAGCAAACTACTAGTCCTCATGCTTTTAAATGCAGACAGGGTATTGGAAATGTGCTCTGTGTCTCGCCCATTATCAAGCTGTATTAAGTTTATTAAGAGCGAATTTGTAAGGCCAACTTCTATTTTTGTCAAGTCCTTTTCAGCCAGTTTACCTATAACGGTAAAGACAGAACACCCCCAAAACTCCCCTTAGCAAAGCAACCCAGGTTCATTTATGTTCTCAGAGCATTTCCTGAGTCTCATCCAAGAGTTATACCAGGAGCAAACTCTCTCCTTCAAGTCTTCCCCCACCCCTTCCCCCCTTCTTTGTTCTTTTCTTTTTGCCTTCCTGATGTCCATAGAGCTCTCTTCCTGAAAGGGTTACTTCCCATACTCTGCCCAACCAGTTTTCTCTTAGGTCTTCATCTCTCCCAAAGCGTTAAATATTCATTCCTAGAGCAAGCAAAACTCAAAGTAAAAAACCACTGCAATTTAAGTCTACAACTTAGCATACAGTGGGAGGAAAACACAGATCTTGGAACCATTTTTAAGGGTTGTAGTAGCAGATTTCACATTATGGTCCAGGTACCTACCTCATCGCTTTCCACTAGGTTCTCAAACTGCAAAGAAAAAGTAAGCAATCTTTACAATTCAATACAACAAGTTGCTAAACACAAATAGCAAATATGATTACAGATTTAATGCGTCTTGTAAAACCACTATTCCAGTGGTAACAGTGGGTCTGTAATACCATTTATGAAAGCCCCTACTTTCACAGAAAGCAGCATTACTTTTAGAGTAGGACCTATCTTCTCACCAATTTTTCTTTTCTTAAACACAACATACTCCTAAACAGAGTCAAAATTAAAAAATATTCACATGTTTCACTACAACTTAGGTGAGGGGCCTGATAAAAATGAAATCTCATTAGCTTATAAGATAGTTAATAATTCTGTGTATCTAAACCATTATAATACAAGCCAGCAGAAGGAATGGGACAGCTCTGACATACACCAAAGCACCCACTCAATTTAACAACATAGAAGATGTAAGGGGTATAGCCCACATAACCTCTATCTCCCATGGCAACTGCGACACTTACCAACAAATATTTGAAGGTGTATTTAGTTTACAGAAAACAGAGTTACTTTCTACCCAAAAAAACAAACAAGCAACAACCACCCCCTTCACAGCTTTCCACTTAAGAAACTAAAGGTCAATAAAGCCAGTGTAATACTTAATGATAGGAAGCAAAAAAAAAGCCCCAACCAAGCAAGAATATGCAAAGCATTCTAAGCTGCACTAACTTGTCCAGAAGTTCAACCATCACATAAAACCAATGCAAATGGAAATTCTCCATACTGTTTTGAGTTATCTTACACATAGTCAATACGTCAAACAGAGCTCAGGCCCTAGAGCAAGACTCCTTATTGACCTGTACACTGACTAATTGCTGTAAGCAGAATACGAATAACAACTTGCGAGGAGGACACAACCTTCTTTTCCCTACATATTTCTGCTGCAGGAACACTCTCTCACAAGAGGTAATTGTGCACTACAACAGATTTCCCCCCCCGCCCCCCCAATACATCTGCCCCCTTTCTTGAAAGCCAAAGCAGTGATTACAGTTATTAATGTTGTTCTCAGTAATGGGGGCAATCTGAAACGTCTAGGACATTTAGACAGTGAGGAGCAGAGAAAGTAAACCAGGTTATTCTGGCAATCTAAACTTATACAAATTAACCTTACACTCCCCTTGGCAAAAAAAAGGTCCTTTCTCAGCCATCAAATAATCACCCCTGTAGTGAGCAAAGTGGACTACAAATGCAACTAACTATCGAGTAACCTCATCAGATTCTAGCTTTTTTGTACAATCAGATTCATGATCCTGCACTTCCACAAGCAGAAAAATCACTCCCAACACAGCAGTGATGAGAGGTGCAACAGGCAGGCTTTAGAAAGCTCTGGTGCAGAGTATCAGGTCACAACAAATACTTCTCTTCTTTCCAAATTATCATCAACTGAGATGACACATTAATGTTCTGAGGTGCTCTAAGAGCCGCTATCTTGCCACTCAGTGCACATCCATTTGGTCTGGAATAACTCAGAATATTTCAGTCTATGTAAACTGCAAAAAGTGTTTAAGGCATTGCTAGAATTCAGCTTTTTTTTTTTTTTACTTGCTTGTTTTAAATCACTAGAAATGTAAGCACTCACCTCTATAGTGAAGTGTTCTCCTGTTGAGCATGTTCTAAAATACTTTGACCTGGAAAAATAAGTCTACAGTTACACTACAGAATAGTTTTCAATTCACAGCAGAAGGAAAACCAGTCAGATAACATATTTCAAAAGCTCTTTAAAATTACTTAAGTATAAAATAAACATAAAATCTTTGCCTATTAAGCACATTTACTTGTTAACCCATGCTCCGCATTGCTACCAGAGCGGAAAGAGGCAAAAGCACGTAAACATTTTCTGTAGAACTGCAGAAGAGACAAACACCCTCGAGTGAAAAGAAATCACTGATCGGGATGTCAGACTTGACATTTGCAGACATTTAGCATGTTCTGCAATGCCTTTAACATATTTTTCTCAAAAAACATTATTTCTGAAAAGATCGTTGCTCATCGTGGCACTTCACTCTTCACTAGCACAACACCTTGTACAAGTTCAATGTTAAAAAATACTTTTTATTCTGGCAGCTTGGCACAGTCAGAAGATTGAACATCAGAGAAAAACATCTACGAAGAGGTCAAGATAATACTTTCCAACTAGAAAGAATTACTCGCAATCTGTAATTTTATACAGGGACTCAGTCTCCTCCTTGATTCTTTAACTATCTTAACACTGTCCTCTATAAATAAAACACAATAGAGTATTAAGTTACCCATGTAGCTTTTTACCTAGTGAAAAAGCTTTGGCTCCCATCCAAAAGAATATCCAAATGCACACTGGTGCTTCGATACAACACCCCTTTCACCAAACTATTTTAAAAACCAGAGTTTCCAGTTGCAAGTACTGACTGTAGCAGGAATAAGCCCGGGGCCTCAGGCAGTTCTATACTTGTACAAAAGATCCTTCTGTACTTGCAACCAACACCTACTTCTACTATACTAAAAGCAACACAGCAGCCGAAGCCTGAATTATTTTAATCGTATTCGATCATATTTTTCTTCGGAAGTCAGTTAGGGTACGCGTCTCCTGGCAACTTCTTGCACAACCTTTCCTTCTATAGATTCGTGTACCTCGCAGCGCATAGCTGCCGCTAAAAAACTGCTCCCAGTCAATTCATTGCTGTGACGCCAGAGGCGAAAGGCCAGTCGAATTTACGCGCTACACGGCCAGGATAATTGGGACACGTTGCACTCACGCTTCAAGTCGTTTCACTGCCATCGCTCTGTGTAACACTTTGGTGAGCAAGAGCCAATGCCATTAAGAACCTAGTTTAGTGCAACTATTACAGGAAATTGTTCCAGGACTATCCGTGTTGTTAACCAAAGCGTAATTCCAGTTTACAGCATCAGGCTCTAAGTTATGCTCAATTTTACAAACATACGAGCTGCAGTCAGATTAGCCGCAAGAACTGAACAGTGAACCTACAGAAAAAGAAGACAAGGCAGCACAAGCTTACTAAATGTAATTACAAATAGCCCGACAACAGTGACACTTCAAGGAAGATGTAGGCTTTCTGCTGCCTGCTGAAGAGGGGCTGGGTAACAGAAGACGTCATTCTGTGCCAGTTTGAGCTCAATGATGGAAGATGGAGGCCATTAGGGACAGAAATGAAGACTCATCAAGCTGCACTCCCATACCTAACAACTCCAATTGAAATAAAATAGTAACCTCTTAAAACGCTTACAGCTTTTATTATTCTCCTTTAAGCTCTACTGTTTCAATATTTTCTAACGCAGACTTGAGAAACGTTTCTGTTCAATAGCTACTAAAGAGTTCAGCTAATAGGCCACAGGACCCATAAAGACTGTCAGATCAATCTTCAAAGATCTAAAGCTATTAAAGAGACTAGCTTTTCAGGGCTCCATACAGAGATATGCTTTGTTCTCCTTTCATACAAAGTCATGTTATTATCGTTATATTTTTTTAAAAAACTAACCAACTTAGATTACTAAAAATTACATTTAAGCTATTCAAACCACTGCATGAGCTAAAATCACTTTTTTCACAACAGTCACAGAAAGGATTGTTTCAATTTTACTACATGATAAACCCTCCCAAGCTAACCAAATAACCTAGAGACAGACTATATTTACTCTTCTCTTTCCACCCTTCCTTTAAACACTCCTCTAAGAGTAAAGAGGAATTCTTAGAGTAGAATATAGTGACAAATTAGCTATGACCTACTTTCTAATCACAGCTGCAGCTTGTACTACTTGGAGCAAAACTACTTCAGCTGAAGCATAAGGAGACTCCCTATTAAAAAAATCACCACCTGAAAGTTTGTGTTTTTACAGAGAAAGTTAAACTTACATTACTAGAGAAGCCTTTGGTGTTTCATTTCTCTCTGCACACACTCAACATGAACTCTAAAATCATTGCAGCAATTCATACATAAATCCCCAAGATTTTAAGCACAACTCCAAGCAAAGGCAACTTGTAATCTCACAGGATATTAAAACACTTGTTAAAAACTGTATACTTAATTCAGAGCTTATTTCTTACAGTTACATTTTGGAGGATCTAAGATTAATGAAGCACTAGTTTGGGCAGGGTGGGGCGGATCTGAGTAATTAAAACAAACATAATTAACTTGATAAGCTGCATTATTACATTACACTGTTCCGGAAGTAGCCAAACCTGCAGAATTTGGTAGCAATCTAATTTGCCAACTTAACAAATTTGTAAGACACAATTTACAGGTTTGTTTTTTNTTACACTGTTCCGGAAGTAGCCAAACCTGCAGAATTTGGTAGCGATCTAATTTGCCAACTTAAATTTGTAAGACACATTTTACAGGTTTGGTTTTAGTACAATTCCCTGCCCCTACCACCACAGAGTGGAAGGAGAATACCCAAATTGCTCCACACTCCAATATCCTTCTGTAAACTACCAGCATGCCCAGAAAAAAAAAAATCTGAGACATGTGCCAGCTATCTGCAAGAGGTAGCAATGATGATTTTTTAGGATGTTTTTTCGNGAAAAAAAAAAAAAATCTGAGACAATGATGATTTTTTGGGATCTTTTTTCATAACTCCATCCCTGTATACAATATTCCAGGTTCAGGCTTCAAAAGCCAATCCAAACAGGTGCAGCCCCCTTCAGCTGGAGAAGTCTGTTTTCTGCACTATTCTGTTTTTCTAAGACTTTTTCGCTACAGTCTCTGCAAGACCTGAAGAAATGGACATCACAGTTTAATTTTTCAACAGCAGACTGTAAGATTTATTTCACTGATAAGGACCAGCCTGATATTGGACTAATAGAAGCAATACAGGCGCGTAAGAGTAGCTAAGCCATCATGGCAAACAAACTTCTTTCAGAGTATGCTCGTAAAAATTTCCTCATTTATTCCCTGCCATTTAAGAGAATGGTATTTCTCTTATTTCAGTGTGTCGGCACTCATATTTGCCGTCCTAAAACGCAAGCAAGTAGTAAGCCAGTAGTTACAGGAAAGGCACCAAACACAAAGTCTGGCAATTAAGCCAGTAACTTCAGCAACCATCTGCTGAAAAACAATTGGAGATTCAGACACACTGGCAGAAAGCTAACAAGTGATGCTTCCCGAGTCAAACGCACACGAAAACCAAGCACTAGAACAGATGACACTGCAAACACCAATGATTACACATAACAGAGTATTGCTAACATACAAGAAAAAAATACAAGAGAAGAAAACAACAAAAATTATAGGTAATAGTCACTTTAGACCAGATGGAATGGTAGGAGATAACCATGTATCTAGAATTCGCCGCTGAAGCCAAGATAATCTTGTGCCTTTTGGACTTTGTCTCCTATCCAGTGCTCGTAAATCAGTTAATAAGTCAGTTAAAAATAGTTGGGGAGAATAAAAGACCAAAGAGATCCACAACCCTAGCAATCATTTAAAAGGTAAGTACATGTTGCCAGAGACTTATTGTTACTAGCCCTGACTACTAAAAAAAGTATTAGCCTGTCAGTTGAGTCTCAGCAAAACACACACGTGAAGCAAGAACCTTTCAAGTATTACCTGTTTTTCTCAGGGTATAGCACAAGAAACAGATGCTTAAGCACCAGCTGTCGAGGCACTTCAGATAATTCAGATGTTCTCCTATCTGTTAGGAAGTACTAAGAACAGAAACAGGTATTCTCCCCACACACTGTCCTGGTCTTTCATCCATTTCNTTTCTAAGCTTCTTCTTGAAGCACAACCCTGGAAGAGGGCTAAGGAGTAGGAACGTCCCCAGACACCTACCACAAGCCATCCCTGGAAGCCTACTACCACCACCCTGCAAACGGCACAAAGCCGAGCAACCTTCCCACGGCATTTCATCATCTCCAGCTGTCAGGGCAGACGCTAAACACGCGTTTTCTTTCTCTCTCCTCTTCCATCTAACCGCGCTGTTGCTGCGGGGAGGGGGCGGCCTGCAGCCCGGGCGTACCCACACCCTGCGTGAGGCGGCGGGTGTCCCCCACCTCACCACCACCCCACACCGGGCAACCGCCACAGCTCCCCGGCCTCGTCACCCCCCTTCCTACCCCGAGACAACCCACGTCCCGCTAACCAAAACCCCCGGCGGAGGACGGGAACGGGAGGGGAACGGGGATTCGTCGCCCCGAGGACCGGCCGCCTCAGGGGCCCGCCAGCCCGGCCGCCTCTCCTCACCTCCCGCCGAGGGCGGGAAAGGCGGAGCCGGGCGGGCCCAACACCTCCCCGCCCCGGGGAGGGGAAAGGGGTAGCCGCGCTGACTGCTTACCCTCCGCCTCGCTGGAGCCGGCCGGCTTCCCTCCGGAAGAAGAGCCCGCAGCACCACTGCGCCCAGCAGTTCCCCATCGCATCCTGGGCAGCGACGGCTACGGCTCCTCCTCCTCCTCGTTCTCCCTTCAGGCGGGTTCAAACCGCCCCTGCCACCGAGAGCCGCGGGGGAGAGAGGAAGGCGGAAAGGAAGGGCAGCCGCTGACCCTAAAAAACAAAGGGCCGGGCGGCGGGCGGAGGCTCCGCGCCGACAGCCTCATGGCCGCGGCCGCTCCGCAGAGGCGGATGCCGCATGCCCCGAGCGCTGGCACCGCCCCGGCGGCACCGGCCCGCCCCTTCCCGGGCGCTGAGGAGAAGGCGGCGGCGGCCGTTCGCTCGCCTCAAACCGCCTAATTCAGCCTAAAAAAAAAGGCCGTATCCCGTCAAACTGGGAAATTTTGAAGGTTTTTCCCCTTAAGGAGTGTCGGCAAAGGTATTTATTTCCCTTCCGGGTGTTGTTTTAAGGGAAGAAGCGTAACGGGAAGGTGAGGTGATTGAGTTGTCTTCTGCGGGTGTCAGCTCGGTAAAGGCGTGTGAAATGAAACCCCAGCGGGTGCTCGGGTTCTGTCATCTGGGAACACAGGTCGGGTGAAAAAAATTAAGGCAAGTTTACCACAAAAACTGCCTCGAAACCAAGGCATTCACATCTCATGGACAAGTGTTATCACCACTGCCACAGGTGTCATTTTATTTACTTAATTTCCCTCCATTTTGTGCCATGAAGAGAAGCAGGGGGTATTGTGAAGTCCTGCATATGTTCACCACAGCTTCTACACAGTACATGAACAAAAAGTCCTTAAAAAAAACTACAAAAGCCACTGTTGTAATTTCAGCCCTAAAAGATCATTCAGGGCACCAGACTACTTCATCCCTGCCTTCTCTAAAACTATTACAATATTATACATGATTATCAAAACTAGTAATTCACTAGTTGTTTGTGCGACTCATCTAAAACCCAGCCTCTAAACAACAGGGGCTATTGTTACTTGTTTCCCTGAGGTTTAACTACAAGAACTGTGATGGCTGATTCTGGCAGATACCACAATATCAAAACAAAAACAAAATTGGAACTGACAGTGCATTGACATTCTCTAGATGAGCGTTTCTGAGATCTACAGCAAGACAAACACGATCTGGAAGGCACACAGCACAGCCACGTGTTATTTGGTATAAAAAGCTAAACAATATATAAAATCCTATCAGTTGCACTCAGCTCAGAACACTGAAAAAGTCTAATTTGTACTGTAGATACTTAGAAAATGAAACTACCCAGTTATTCATTGGTTTAGATACATGGCTGCGTTCACTGTGAAGCTACCAATTTAATTCTCAGAAAAAAGAAAGCTCTTCTAGTTATTGACTTTAAAACTCTCCTGCCCCTTTCTCATTAACCTGGGGGACGTCCTTCACCTTGGTCACAGAAGATCAGAAGAGCTTCACAGAAGAGAAATATTCCAGGGTTCCAAAGGCCAATATGGAAAAGCATTGCCAGTAATTACACTTTTGAGGAAATGGATCCAATTCAAGGCCCCTATTGGCTTTTGGCATCGCATTATAAGAGAAAAAAAGAGAGTTTTTTGCCTCAAATTATCAAGACTGAACTCATTACACAGCAGTGAGGCAGCCAGAATCTCTGATGAACAGAGATCCCATTAACACCAGACACTGTCCAGAAGCAAGAAAGGCTGGTTCCCTGTATTTGCTACGATTTAAAATAAAATTGAAGAACCATCTGCGCCAACAAAGTGAGCTTTTGAAGTCTGCTGAGCACCTGTGCTTGTGCCTCTCATTTAATGATGCCAAAAGCAGTACATTGGCAGTGGAAGAGTTAATTGGTTGCCAAGTTAACTATCAATTAGCAGAGCAGAACCCATGCCAGGACCCAGAGAAGGCATTTGTTGCCATAATGACAAGCAGTAGGAGATGGGAGGAATATAATAAATTAATGCCAACTGAGCTCCGATTTTTTTCTTTTTTCCTGGATATACAAGGTCAGCCTTGAAGGGTACATTACAGTGATGGCATATAGGAAGCAAAAATGAGGGTGAGGGAGAAAGAAAAACAACCAGGAACAGATCGCAGAAGGTGACACATATCACCGTGACTCGAGAGAAGCATGATGAAGGTTTCAGATAATATTGCTGCAATATGGGATGCCTCATGAGGCTATTTTTTTTCCAGGGAATTGGCATTTTGGCAAAGTAGGTACTGCTCCTCTCCCAACACTTCTCCTGGTATTACATTGCATGTAATGTGTGCAGAAACTGCCACATTTTTAAAATAAAACACACGGCAAGGGCACGGACACAGCAAATTGTTCCGCCCTTCTCACCGCCACGTTCTCAGCAACGTAACCTGCCTCAGAACCACGCAGAGCTGCTCAGGCACAGAATGTTTGTTACATGAATCCGTAATTTCTTTTTTTATCTTGGCACTCTGCCCGTTTTCACACCAAGATCGGATCCTTTCATCATTTGTTCTTTATGTGTCTTAAGGCCTTCAAGAAAAAAAACCTCATGGGAAAACAGAAGACTTTTCTACTCTTTATAGCCAAGGAGATTTCCAGCGTGTTTTATAGAGCTGACACCTGTACCTTACTGTTTGCCTTAGCGGAGAAGAGCCACCGAGCTTCTCTACAGCAGTTACAAATTTTTCCCAAGTGTAAAATATCTGGTTATATTCTCCAGCAAGAGCAGCGGCCTTACTGCCTGCTCAGGGCCGCAGCCCCTCAGCGGGCCGGGGAAACGCGGTACCTCAGCAGCCCCGTCCCCGGGACCACCCTCTGCCCTGCCTCCTCCCTCCGGGCGGCCAGCCCACCCTCCTCCATCCGCTGCGGCGGTGCTGCCGGCCGTTTCCCGGTACCGCCGGTCGCGGTAACCCGCTTTCCCTCACGGCCGCCCGCCCCGGGGGTTGCGGTACGGTGCGACTGTTGCGACAGGTGGGGCGTGCGCGGCGGCTGCGCCTTACGGTGGGCCGTTACCTTAGCGACGGTGCATTGAGCCCGGGCCCGCTGCTGTCTATCCCCGGTTCTTTCAACCGGCCGCGGCCTAACGGAGCTTCCCCCCGTCCCCGGCCTCCCGTAGGCGAAAAGCTGCGTCCATGGAGAAATACCAGGTGCTGGGCCTCGTAGGAGAAGGCAGCTACGGGGTGGTGACGAAGTGCAGGAACAAGGAGAGCGGGCAGATCGTCGCCGTCAAGAAGTTCCTGGAAAGCGAAGACGACGCGGTGGTGAGGAAGATCGCCGTGAGAGAAATCAAGCTGCTAAAGGTGAGCGGAGGGGTAAGGAGAGCAGGCACGCGTTTTTCAGCAAAGCTGGAACGAGCTGCTGGCTTTGGGCTTAAATTTATAGCTTTTTGTTCACCTGGGAGGCATTTATTAACGCTGCACTGAGGCAGTTAACGTAAAGCACCTGTAGGCCATGTAGTAACTCGTCCTGCTGCAGGGAAGGATGCAGCTCAGCATGGGTGTTCCCTGGGGGGAACGAGGAGATGGGGTGCCTCTTCCTAGTGTAGCTTGAATTTTAGTCAGGTGTTTAAATGTTTTCCTGGAGGTCAACTTTTTTTTTTTTTTAAAGAAAGTAGTAACCTTTCTGGTTGTTGTCTGACTTTTTTTTGCAGTAAAGGTGTGAGTTACTTACAAATGAAGGGTATGAGTAAGAGCTACCTGTAGGGAGGTGATGGGTTCTTGGGAAGAAACTGCCTCTTGGCACTCCTTAACAGTCCTTTAAGGAATTTCTCCATGGGATAGGTGTAAATTTCAGCTGTTGGGTTAGTTGTAAAAGGGAAACACAGTTGCTTCTGAGCATGGCTTACAAAGTAGAACTAACAGAGGCCAAACCAACAAAGACTTTAATTTGGCCCCGTTTGTAATTTTCTGAACAGCCAAGCCACTGCAGATTCATGTAGCCTGTGAGCTGTAGCTTTGTAGAGCTGCTTTTCCCTTTGGGTGCTGTGCTGGATTGATCTGGTTAAACCTGGCTTGATTAGAATCTGGTCTCTTTATGTGCCCTGTATTCAGCAGGGAAAGGTACGAGGGAGCAACGAGGTGTTTCTATTGCCTCCTGGTGGTAATTGTGTCCCCTTGTGTTGTGTACCAAATTTGAGTACTTTGCTGCTGTGAATTTGCTGAAAATGAAAGAAATGCTGTGTTTTTAAAACTGCCGGGTGAGTCATGACCTGGATGCGTAACGGACTGGGTACTGCTGTTACTAGATATGGATGTGTGTTTGTAGGAATGTTTTATTTTATTAATGGCCCTTTCCTGGCAGGATTGTACCGAGGCTGGAGGAGAGCAGGTATGGAATTCCCCGAACCTTATCAATCAGTGGCTGGCCCCTAGGCTGAAGCCAGCTGGCATCACGTCCTTTGCTGTTTGAGCGCGTGATTTGCCTGGTATCAGTTGTGGATGCTTTACACGCACCTAAATGTCCAGTCGTACTTCAGCCTGTTGGGTTCTTATTGGCAGCATTATGTGGGCTGGTTTATTAAAGGTACTTCTCTTCACGGGCTGTAGATTGTCTGGGAAAATACCCAGGAACTTTAGATAAACAGGGGTTTGTGCGTGTGCTATTCAATGTTTTGTCTTATGGTCTTTCTGCTGCTTCTCTTGGCTTTGTTCTTCCTACAGAAGCTTTTGCAAGTTCCTCATCTGTTTCCCTGCCAGTTTTTTCTGCTACGTTCCTTCGTGAATAGGATGCCAAGGATGGAGGGTGGCATTCATCCCTTGTTGTGCTTGCTCTTTTGACCACCAGCAGCCCCTGTGTTTGCCACTACAACCTCTAGCAATACTTTTACCATTTTCCGTCTTTCCTTGTCCCGGAGGTGGCTCACGCAGAAGAGTGCTTGTCCCTGTGCGTGGGCACACGTAGTAGTTAAAAGTGTTGGGAAGTGGGTGATCTTTCTGGTGAAGAAATGAAGAAAAGTCTTATTACAGTTGGAGAGCATCTAGGCTTTTCCTCTGAAGGGCTGTTCTAGAGGTGGGAACACGTGCAAGCCTCTCTCCTCTCCGCTGCCACAAGAGTCTTGTGGCAAATCTGCTGGACTATAGTCCCAGTGCTGTAAAGGAGGAAAAAAGTGATCTCTGCCATCACCACAAGAGCCACAGACCCTTAGAGTTAATAAAGTGGATGTGCCGGAGCTCGAGACGCAGGCAGCGGCTCCAAGCGTTGCTCCCCCAAACTCTTTTAAAGCAGACCTGTGTGAGTCTGGATCGCACCTGATCTGTTGGCCAGACTTGCTTAGTTACTGAGTCAAGGCATGTACTGCCTCCCAGGTGTGCTGGGAATTAACTTGTTTTCCTGGGGAAATGGCAGCTTAGGGAGGGGAACGTTTCCATATGTAGCTCAATAAATGTGGCCTCGCATGGTGAAAATAAATGCCTAGAGATTTAATCTTTTTGTAGTTGCTTGCTCCCTGTGAACCTATTTTTTTTTTTTCCCCCCTCCTGTTCTGGAGTTTGGGCAGAAACTTAATCTTTGTTGAAAACACAAAACCTCCTCAGGTTTCCTGTGCTGTGAAGAAATTATTCTTGAAAAAAAGAGGGTTTTTCCTAATAATCTTTTTTAAAATCCTCACTTTTCAGACCTTCTAAGGTCCCCTACAAGTCCCTGTGCTCCGCAGTCCTTTTGCGTCTTCCTTGGCCGCGATCCCTGGGCTACGGTGCTGCCTTCAGGCAGCCTCCGATGATATTTCCCTGCTAGGCTCCAAGCTAATAAGTAACTGCTCGTTGTAGCATGGCCTGTTTTGTTAAAGTGGTGCGTGATAAACCAGTGTTACGCATGTATAACGAATTGGAGGTGGATTCTTGTCTGGTCAGAATGTGATGACAAAATAGCTAGAAAATACAGCTGGTCGGTTGGGGGTTTTTCTTTTCATTTACGTGGCAGTCCCTTTCTCTAAACTGTTTTCAGCTTTCCTCTCTGCATAATATTAGAAAAACCACCTAACCCTTCAGATTCTTGGCTTGTGAATTGTCACTCTGAATCCACTAGACACAGTTTAATAGAAGCTGTTTAATAGTTAACGCTGTTTTAGGTAAGAACGCTGAACTTTCCTTTTACCCATTTGACGTGCTTGTGTTCTGGGACATATTAGTTATTGTAAACTTGTATGAGCTGGCAGTGCCAATGGAAAAGTTTTGGGTATGGTAGGAGCTTAAAAGAAAAGTCTTCTATCAGCCTTATTAGAAAAAATTAAGATACAGATACTGAGTAGTTAGTTGGTGATGAGCTGGCACCTAGGTAGAACAGAGAGGTATTGCAACTGCTTTTGTTTTTCTTTTAAATGGGGATGTAAGAGCTTTTTAAAAAGAGGAGCTAGAGAAAGGAATGACAGAGGAGAAGAGTAAAACTTCCTGGAAACGTGGGAGAAAAGACATGAATCAGCTTTGGGTTGTTGGGAGAGGGAAAAAGTTTTTTCTTAAAGCCCTTGTGCCTCTCCTCGTGCCCTGCCCTGAGGGAGCAGGCAGGGTAGCGCAGTGTTACTTGGTCACGTCGATGAGAATATCTCCTAAAGGAGTTTGAGTCACAGTCCAGCCCGACCTTAGGGAACAAGCTGTGTTTATTGCTGCTTGAGCTGTTTGTAAGCAAACCCGGGGAACTAGCAAGGGATCTCTGCAGCTCACCAGTCATGGCTAAATGCCCTGTTCCTCTTCTCACAGTGGTCAGAGACATACGTGGTGGCATGCTGAACTTTGCAGTACAAACCATCCTGCTTTGTCTTGCTAGCTTGAGGACCTCTGGATTTTCCTTTGCTGCAGCAAGTCTTTGTCGGAGATGCTGTTAGGTGCCTGCTGTCTGTCACCTCTTAACCACGTGCTCCTCTGGAATTCTTTTTGACCTTCTCAAGATTTCTCTCACGTGGACCGCGAGCTTGCTCTAAAGCTTGTCAAGATCGGGGCATGAGTTAGTGTTGCCTCTTAGGTGAGGAGAGCATTGTGAGAGGCAGGACGCATGAGATCTTTGAATGACAGAACAGTGTATTTTGAGCATCCCCATGAAAAAGAAATGTCCTTAGTCGGTGTCTATTTATTTTTAGGTTACAAAAGCGGGTGTCTGCATATATTATCCTCCAGATAATGCCAAAAAGTAAAATAAAATTGGCAAAATAAAACCTATTCTAAAGTATCAGTAAGCTGATTTTAAGAATAAATGAATGAGAGCACCATGACAAGAGCAGCATTCCAGGGCGGTGCACCGGCTGGGGTGCAGTTGCAAGTATCTGGTTGCGGTTTACCCATTACACGTTGTCAAACTCTCACAAAATATTTCCTGTTTTATAACAGCAACTCCGGCATGAGAATCTTGTGAACCTGCTGGAAGTATGTAAAAAGAAGAAACGGTGGTACCTGGTGTTTGAATTTGTGGATCACACTGTGCTTGATGACCTCGAGGCGTTTCCAAATGGACTAGACTACAGCAGGGTTCGGAAATACTTATTTCAGATTATGAGAGGAATAGCATTTTGTCACAGTCACAATGTAAGTATGCACGAGAAGTCAGCTCTGCAGTTTAACCTTGGATGACTAGATACAGAAGTGTATATTTCTGAAATACATTAAAACTTAAAGAAACAAAGCTTTGGCTGAAAAGGAGGAGGCAGGGCAGAAGGGCTGAACTGAATTCGATATAAAATGTCAGAGGTTGATGTCAGCTAATCCCAAAGTCTGTCTGATTTGTGAGACTGTTTCAAAGGAAGGGTCCAGAAGTCTGTGGGGATCCGGTGCTTGGTGGCACCTTATCGTAGGTTGGCTTATCTTGCACAGGGAGAAAGTTTGATCCTGATAAGTCTTTCTGTAAACAGGTAGGCTTTCTTTTTCTTTTGGCTATTTTTAGAGTTTTCTAACAGGTTTGCCAATTTCACTGTAGTTTTGTAACTGTCTATATAAACCTGTGCAGTTTATGTGTTTTTATGTTTGGGAAACAGTGTCTGTTAGGAATTCTTAAAATATTCTTCCATTTAACTGCAGGACATGCCCGTGGCCCTTGCAATACTTAACAGCTTTTAAACTTGCGGTCGAGGCCAGACTTTGAAGCGTAATAAATTGTGCCTGTTAAAATACCTATAGTAAATACACCTGCAGAACATATGCAGAGAGCTACATAAAATAAAAGCTTCTGTGTGGGGAAATTAGAGGTTCTGTGTTTACCTGTGCACTTGGGTCAGCACTTGTTCATCGATTGTGTGCGCGTAGCTGTCTTGTACGGACTCCGTATGTTTCCCATGCCTGCAAAAATGTTATTTTCTATCTGGATGCGAGAAAGCCACTATTTTTGGTGAGCCAGTCAATTTATTCTGTCAAGGTGGGGAATTTATTTGCCTTAACTTGCTTTTCTGTGTGCAGATAATACATCGGGATATTAAGCCAGAAAACATACTAGTTTCCCAGTCGGGAGTCGTAAAACTGTGCGACTTTGGCTTTGCCCGTACCTTAGCAGCTTCTGGGGAAGCTTACACGGACTACGTGGCAACCCGATGGTACAGAGCGCCAGAGCTGTTGGTGGGAGATACCAAGTATGGCAAGTAAGACCCCATGTGAGGCTGCAGTAGGGTTGTGGGCTTGTGAGGAGCGTGGAGGGGGGTGCTCTGTTTTTTTGGGGAGGCAGGGGAGTATCGCTTGGCAAACGGGTTAAAGGGATGCTATTCAGCATTCCCTGGTGATTCACTTCAGGAGGCTTTGATAGGACCTTCCCTCCTGTGCAGTTCAAGTTGTGGAGAGAAGGCAGAAAAGTCCCTTCAAGCAATTCTAGACAGACATTTGAGGAGGGAGGCGGTGGGATGAACGAGATTTTTCTTGCTGGGATCCCCAGTACCGCAAAACCAAGTCGGAACTTAAAACTGTGGTGTTCACAGGTCTGTTAGTACAATTGTGCATATTTGTGCGTGTCCCTGTATTACTTAAACATAATTTTCAGTAAACGTGCCTGAAGAGCAGATACCTGCAGAACGAGGAGCTGCTTAATTTTGTGCTCTCTAAAGTGCAAGATTGTACTAATGTGTTATATTGTATTAGTATTTTTAAAGCGTTAGGGTTTAGAACCTGATTTTACATGTCAGGCTTCTGCTAGTGTTTGCCTGCTTCAAGAGCTGAATCCTTGCCATTCACCAGAGCACTTGTAAGCTTGGAAGACAGCTGTCCTGCTTTTTAGGGGGGGAAAACTACCCTTGGGGCTTGTAACCTGCTGAAGACGCGCTGGCCTGGCTCAGCCTTTGGATCGGAGATGCGAATCAAGCCATGCTGAGTTGGGGTGGTGGTGTGGGTTTTTTCTGTTGACAGGGCTGTGGACGTGTGGGCTATTGGCTCTCTGATAACAGAAATGCTTACGGGAGAGCCCCTCTTCCCTGGAGACTCAGACATTGACCAGCTCTACCACATCACCAAGTGCCTGGGTAAGAACAGCCTGTCGGGCTCCTAGTGCCTGCTTAGGAATGAAGGGCTCAAATATATGATGACGAGGGGGTGTGGAGAGAAAGGCTGTGGTGTGTGCTGAACTGTTTCTGACAGCGTGTGTACTCTTAGCGCCTTTTACAAAGGGGGAGCTAGGAGCTTGTGAGTACAGCTTCAGTTCGTGGCGCACAGGTGGAACGAGAATGACCCAGACGGTAGTTTTTGCAGTAGTGCTGACCCAGTATTTCAGCCTCTCAGATGTTTCACGGGACGGTTCTGTGTTTCTTCCATGTGGTTGCTTTGTTTGTGTGATTCCAGGTAATTTAATTCCAAGACACCAAGAGTTATTCTATAAAAATCCCCTCTTTGCTGGCATGAGGTTGCCTGAAGTGAAGGAGGCTGAATCTCTGGACAAAAGATATCCCAAGCTCTCTGCTGCAGTGCTAGATTTAGCCACGGTAATTAACCGATCACTTACTATGAGCAGTCGATCTTCGGAAAGGTATCCCAACAAGCTTTGCCCCTCATCTGCTGCCCACATGGATGCTTTGTAGATAATACACAGCCCTTCGCTTTTTAGCCGCTAGCAGAGCTGTGCGGATACAGTGTTTTCTGCCAACCCTCCCTCCACCTGCTGGTGGAGGCACTGCAAGCAAATGGGCTTGGGTGAGACTGCATCCCTTGCTCTTGGAGCTACGTGTCTACTACGTGGCAGTTAGGAAGCCTACAACTCTGAAATAAATTCTGAAGAATCCTCCCAGGGAGTGTTTTTGTGCTTTCACACGGTAATCTGGAGCACTGATACGTTGGTAAACTAAAACAACCTTGGGCTCATCAATATAACAGGCCCTAGAAGGGGGAATTCTGCAGCTTTTCACTTGGAAATGCTAATCCCATTGCTTCATTTCTAACATATTTGCCTTCTAATGTTTACGTTGATTTGACAGAAGTGTTTGCAGATTGATCCAGACAAAAGACCATCCTGTGCTGAACTCTTGCAGTGCGATTTCTTTAACAAGGATGGATTTGCTGAAAGGTAAACAGTTAATTTCTTGCTCAAAACAGGCTAATATTAGAAGAAAGTTAAGCAGTCGTGCTTGAAGATTGCATGCTGAGTCCGCAGAGCTGACGGCCGCTGAGTTTTGTTTGGTTTTAGCCTTCCTGGAAATAGAACGGTTGAAAAGGAAGGCATTGCAGCGGCACGTTTGCCTCGTTACTTTGTCACGACGTAAATTTGTCAGTGTGCGCACCCAGTGGCACACCATATCGGGTAGTATAGTCTTACACTGAGTTCACTGTCTGCGTCTACACCAGGCTGGGATTGCTCTAGTGTGTAAAGAGTGTGCTTGTAAGGTTTGATTTACTTTAATGGATACATCATATTTGGCTGGCTTCTCGTTAGTTAAAAAGGCATGCTTTGTTTGATTACTGAGAAGGCTGTAGGAGCCTGTGCTGGAATAGAACAGATGAAAGGGGACGCATTTCAGCTGCATATTTGCCTCATTGCTGTGTCATGATGTGAATTCATCAGTGTGTGCACCTGATGTCACACCAACTGGTGAGGATATTAACAGAATCCCTTTTTTCTTCCTTTTTTTTTTTTTTAAATATGGAATGTAGATTTGCTCAGGAGCTCAAATTAAAGATTCAGAAAGATGCCAGAGACCATCAATTACAAAAAAAATCAAAAATCAGCAAAAGGGACAAAGATGATGTTTTAGAAGAAAGAAAAATGCTTGGTTTCCAGGTTGGTCCATCTTTGTTTTCCAAACCTGTATTTATTTATTTTTTCATGTTTTAAAATCACTATATAAGTACGTGCAGCAGTTTTTCACAGCAAATAGATAAGAATAACTTTCCATTTAATTTTTTTTTTTTTTTCCAAAAAGACTAGGCAAGTGATATGTGCCAGAGAAGCTCACCTTTGGAGGCCACTGCGAGTCTAAAGGGAGGGAGCCAAAGACCTTGTCACCCGATTCAAGGCAGTACGTTAGGCCTGTGCCCCCCCGCCAGCTCTGACGCTCGGTGCGGTGCAGCCTGCAGGCTGTTGTGTAGAAGTTCTGGGCCTTTGATTCTAGCTGCTAAAGGCGCTTGGCTTGGCAGCCTGCGAGCGGCTGTTTGGCCGGTCCCTTGGAGGTAAACTCTATCGTGGTGCCGTTGCTGGCAAATATGGAGCTGAAGGGAGAATCAGTTGGGAAGCATAAGTCGTGCTGGATCACGAAAACACGCTTGTAGGCTGCTGTTTACCTGTGCTAAAGTCCTGGCTCCAAAACTGTCTTTTGCTTTCCACCGCGTACTAAGGAGTAGAGGCTTTGAGGTGACGTCAGGCTCAGTTCTTATTTCATTTCTTTGGAAGTGACGCAGGATGTGCCTGTTCTTCCTCCCTCATTTCCAATCCCATTCTAAGGTGACATATTTACAGAAGGTGCTGGAACCCTGACAAGTCTCCTCCTGTTTGATGGAAAACAGAGCTTTTTCTGCTAAAACCAATTCCATCTCCAACAGATCCTTGCAGAATCACGCAGGTTTAGGCTTTTAACTTTTAGAGCACTGTTCTAAGCTACTTCTTAAACATGCTCGTAAGAGAAAGACTATGTTTATCTTCCCAAACAGGATTTCAGCATTCACCCAAAGAGCAGAGATGCAAAGCTATTAAAGGCGAAGCGCTCTAAAGCTGACGCAGAGAAAGCAGACCGATCCTCCAATCTGAGCTCCCTCTACGACAGTGCGATCAATCCATTGAAAATAAGCCCTCAAACCAGCCTAAAAGATTCCAGCAGCAGCTTGGACTACGCCAAGAACTCAGGCATAGTTATCCCTCCCATCAACCAGAACTTCTCTCCAACTACGGTTGGGATGGGTCCTGTGCCTGGAAACCTCAATTACAGGTACAAGAGCAGAGCTAGAAGAGCTCGTATCCATCATTGTCGTCCCTGTGGCCGAGGAACTGTAGTGTCCTGAAAGAGGTGCAGGGTGATGATGTGGGTTTGGGACAGGACACGGCTAGGAACAGCTCTTGGAGGGGAGGATTGTACGTGGATGAGAGCGCCTGACGCAGGTTCTCCGTGTAGCAAAGCGCTACTGGACAGCAGGAGTTTGCCAGCTGCTGTGACGCCGGCCTTTCTTTGCCTCACGGCCTGTCCTTTGGACCAAACTTCTCTGTTAACTGAGCTCACGAAGGATATTCTCCCTGTGAGCCTTTCTAAGCTTTTTCATGACAGTGTTTCTGGTTGTCTTGCATTTGTTGGTTTTTATATTCATAGTGTTACCCAGCTAATACAAAGTTTTGGGCATTTTTGATTACAGAGTTGATGAAAAGAGTAAAAAATACTTGAACCCGTTTCTAAAGCAACGGAAGCATTCTCCAGCGGGCCATTACGGTGTAAGCTTGACATCGGTAAGTCATCTGTTTTTTTTCCCCTTGGCAAAGCAAAAATAAATTCCGAACTCAAGTATGTGTTTTATTGTCAAGAATCCCATCTGTTGCAGCCTTCGCCACAACTCCCAACTAGAAATAGTCTTTTCTTTACTGCTTTTTTCCTACAGCTGTGTCCTCTGTTTTCCTTTGCTAATAGTTACCTTATATGAAACGTATTTTGTGTCAGGACAATTTTAGATGAGGGGATAAGTCCAACACAGGATATCTGTGACAGGTGGAATACATCCATGGCCTCCTGCCTGGCCAGGAAAAGTAGATGGCATGTGCCACACTACCGAAGCGGAATTTAGGATTTGGATTTAACGCAGTTAGGGCCTTATTTAGTCATGTCATAAATGCATTAAAAATTCAGAATGGAAACAAGTGAAATGGAAAGCTTTCTGCTGCACTCGCTAGCTAGGCAGTATTCTTTCCATGCCAGCAGGAACATTTACCTTTTTCCTGGCAACTAATCCGAGCCATTCCCAGAGTGTTGCGTTTTGTCTCTCTGCAAGCGGTCTCGCTTAGATGATTGGGGGTTTTCACTGTGGCTGTTCTGTCGGTTTTAATGTATAAATGATACTCGAGCAGAAGGGATTCCTTCTCACACGTTAGTCTTTTCTATTGCACTACGAGGAACCTTGCTGCGTTGATGCATTTTTAAGTCTGAAAATAGCTTTGCTTTTTCTATATTTTCATGAGCTGGTACTTATGCCCTTGATTACAGGTTACTACTAATGAAAAAAACATCCTTCAGGCAAATAGGAAAAAATGGGAATTCTCCAAGACAGAAGTGCGTTTGCCGGAACTAAATCATCTCCCTGAACTGAGAGGAGTGGAAGGTATGAGTTTTGATGTCCTGTAAATAAAACCTGGATCCTAAATAACTGGTAGGAAGCGGCGTGCATTAGGGCAGTCAGCTCTTGCTTCTTTAACGTAGTATGTGTTGGTTGTGTTTTGCAGCATGGCATCCCAGATTTCTGAAAAAGGAAAATAAACCAGTTTCAGAGTCCCGTGTCCCCTCCCTTGCTGCTATCGACCTCCATAACCCAAGTCTGGCCTCACAGCAGGTAACAAAGCAATAAAATAGTTTGTGCAGCTCTGTATTTTTTTGGGTCGGGACTTTCTGAACAGCGTGACCCACAAATTTCCAGTGTGATGCTTAACAGAAGCAGAACTTGCCTTGGTTTCTTAAGTAAGTAAAAGGACTTGGGGGAAGAGAGAAGGGTCAGGGATGAAACATGGGGCTCTCTTTGTCTCTCGGAGGTTAGCTAAGTAATAGATTCTCACTGCTAAGACTAGCACCGTGAATTGTTGCTATTTCTGCTGGCTGGACCGAGGTGGAAGTAAGCCTGATTTACCGGAGTTGAAGAGAGACCAGGAGGAACACGTGTGTTGAGGCTGTGTTAGATGTTGAGGGGCTGAGTGCAATAAGGAAGGAGAAAGCGTAGGAGCCGGGCATAGGGAGAGAAGGGGAAAACTTGGAACTCTGAAAGATTAGTTCCTCAGTAACACTGAGATGTTGTTTGAGAGGTACGTAATTCCACAGGTAGTCACTTTGGCTACCTTGCTTCCAGCTGAGATTTGGTAGACCGTATTGGGTGGGGGGGAAGCATTTTTGAAGTCTTGATTTGATCAAAGAAAGGATTTGTTTTAAGTTAATGTTTGCGTCGCATGTGTCCCTAGAAGGCAGTTTGTGATTGTTCTATTCATACAACACTTGGAAATTGACCCTCTCTTTTTTTTTTTATTTCCCAATTTATAGCTGTCGGGGACCTTTGTGCCCGATACATCAGAAGCCAGCTTCCCCAGAGTTGAGCACTAGCCTTAAGGAGAAGATCGCACCTGCCTCTAAAAGGTAGGCTTTCATTTCTGCCCTGTAGCCTTCTGGTGGCTTTCACTTCTGCTGTGTAGTCTTTGGGGTCTTTCAAATGGATAGTTTCCTGAACGCTTACCTAGGTGGGAGGTGCCGTGGGAAAAATCCTTTTACACTTCACATTCCCGGTTAGGACACCTAGCTACAACGGACTTGTTACAGCTGTCTTTATGGATACTGAAGTTGGCTGTGGCAGGTAAATGGTTTTCCTGAGCTGAGGTGCTGGGCATTGGTGTTGGAAATGAAGGAGCTCATGAAGCTGGGGGTTGAGCAAACTGATAGAATAACAAAAAGGGGAAACTGGCTGCCTTTGTGTGAGGAGTGGAAAAAAAATGAGTTGTGTGTACAGCCCTGCCAGGTGTATCACAGAAACTGGGCTTTCTTGCAAGAAGGGAGAAAAGCGTTTTGGGGGGCTTGTCAAGCTTAATGTTAGGGAAAATTTTAAGTAACGATGTCATGCTATCTAATTTAACGTAGCTGTTGATACCTTGGTGCTCTCCAAGCATGAGATAGGAGTCTGGGAGACAAGGAGGCTTAGGAAAAGTCCTGGCTGGGTAGTTGTCATGCAGTCTTGAGATCCAAGTACTACGTTTGAACTCCACCACTCTGTTTGCATTTTTGCTTAGTGTTGCATCTTATCATTTCAGATTGTTTGAAGCTGAGGCTTTTAAATGTGGTTTTAATAGTTTCTTATCTTGCCCTTTGAAAGACATGTGGTTCTCTAAAGAACTCATAGAAAAATTTGTGTGGTTTGTTGTGTTGTTTTTTTTCTTTCTTGGAGTATCATTACCCCTTATTGCTCAGCATCTTCTGGAGAGTCTGGTCTGTGTGTTGGAATTTGTCTCATCCTCTTGGAAGTGAGAACTGCAGTGCTTAGCTGAGGGTTTTTACTCTCATGGTCCCCCTTCTTTCCTCACTGAGGCTGGGCAGAAGGATTCTACCTTCTGGAGGCAGCAGAAGTTGGGGAGAGTAAAGAGAGAAGGAGATGGTGTTCTGGAAGGGTCTTCAGAGCCTCCAAAATCTCACTGGCTCTGTTGGAACCGGTCCTGCATAGATGGGTGTTACTCAATGCTCTGGGTACACTGGTGCTGCCGGCCTGGATGAGATCGCATACCTGTCCCCGCAGGGATTCTCCCTGCGGCCACAAGGACCTCCGGGCTCCGCAGCCTCCCTCCTCTTAATCGGTGCTTGTTACAAACAGTCACGAGCGTGGCATGGGGGTACTGTTAACATGCAGGTGCAGATTGTGCATCTTAGGTTGTTCTTTTGGGCTCTGGTGTTTACTTTTGGAGGAGAGGGAGCAGCTGCTGACTCTGCTGACTTTGCACTGAGCAAATGCTGCATGTGCTCTTAATCTATATGAGTGCATTTGGCACCTAGATTCACAGGACTGACTTTGCACTGAGCAAATGCTGCATGTGCTCTTAATCTATATGAGTGCATTTGGCACCTAGATTCACAGGACTGACTTTGCACTGAGCAAATGCTGCATGTGCTCTTAATCTATATGAGTGCATTTGGCACCTAGATTCACAGGATGTGATGGCTTTAACATTACTAGGAAGAAGGAAGAAAAACCATTGGGGTGGGAAGCAATCCTGATAGTAGAAGTGTGGGGGGGAGAAACCTTACTAAAGCTGTCTCATCTGCGAAGCACAGAGGTGTAAGTGCACAGCTTTAGCAAGGTAAGGATGTGTAATAAATCAAAATAAAGGAAGCAGATGGTCGAGGAGTACCTCTGGTTTCGTTAGCCTGTCCATAACATGATTCTGCTTTTCTCCTCTTGATGCAGGTGGCTGAAACAGTGGGAACAATCCACCTGAGTTTCCGGGTGCTAAAGCTGCAAGGTCTCTGCAGGCGAGAGGAGGACCTCTTACTCTCTCGTTAGTGCAGTGGACTGCTGTGGGAAGTGGCTCGGGGCTGGTCCAAGGACAGAGCTCACGCTGCTGTTGCTGCTGGATTTCTTGCATGCGAAACAGCTCCTGAAACGTTGACTTTCTGGCCCAGGGCCAGGTCTTGTCTGAGGTTGCTCCGAAGAAAAATAAGGGGTTATTGGTGTGTGACAAGGGCAGAAGCTAGTTTGGAGGATTTTGAAGGAAGCTGGGCTCTCCTGTCTAACTGCTGCCCTCTTCAGGGTTTTGTTTTTAAGTGAGTAGTGAAGAGAGTAGATGGCTGCTGAATTTGACATGTTTTGGTGAGCTGCCTGATCTGTATTGGAAAGCACCTTTGTCTTGACAAAAACCTCAGTGAAGAAAATTTGTGCACGGAATACAACGTTTAAAAGCGTAAATGTTCGCAACTGTTGCTTCGAAACCCTTGTTAATGCTCAGCAGCATGTGTGATGGTGTGTTAGGTGCCTTTTCCCTCCCTGTTTTCATCCCCCTGTCTTCGGGTTGCTGTCGTTTGGGTGTGGGGCTGTTGTCTGGCCGCACTGGGTGAGTATCTGGCTGCTGTTACCGATGGAGGAAGAACGAAGGTGTAAAACACTGAGCTGTGATGCAGGCGGCATGTGAAATGGCTTCTGTGAACGCTCAGTAACTCATTTCAGTCACCATTTATGTCCCCTAGGGGAGTGGGACATGGAAGTGTCAGACTCAACGGTCACTTTTATCTTGGGACTGTTACGAGACCATTTTTGCCTAACTGCACTCAGGTTGGCTGTAGTCAGCTCTCGGGTGTCCCTGCGTTGCTCACGACTGTTTTCCGGCAGCTCGAGGCTGCTGTCACAGCTCACACCCCTGTACGGTGTAGTTAATTTTGGAACTTGTCTTTTCCCAAAACGTGGCCTCTGCCATCGATGTGTCATGCCAGAATCCAGCACAAATGTCGTCGTATTTAGAGCTTGGTGGCTATGCTGTCTTTTGATGTGTATGTTAAAATTTGTAAATAAAAGGATATTCAAATTCCAGATTTCTTGGTACTGGTGCCTGCTTACAAGTGTACAATGTGCTCACTCAGTCTTCCCTGGACTCAGTGTTTTATCTGCTTATCTGTACTGGTGGCATTCCCTGCACTGAAAATCAGGGCTTTTCAATCAGGTTTTGTTTTTTATTTAATAGTTGACATCAAGTTTCTTGCAACCACTGACCAGCACGGGTTCCTCGCAGCCCTCGGCAGCATCCGGACAGCGCGTAGCTGACGTGCTCACCCCGATGGACAATAATGTTGTTCGGTTCCCGCGGCCCTGCTTCTTATTCACCGCTAGCCAGGATCTGCTCCAGGGTGGCCCAGCTGTACCCGCAGGGAACGTTCCCGGCTGGCCACAGCAGTCACTTAACTAGCCCTGGGCAAATGCAACCAAGCTACTTGCCTAGAATTGACCTCTTGAGAATTCACCGAGGCCCCTTCTCACAGGCGGCCCATCCATTTTCTGCTTTCTGGAGCTATTTCTCATCCTTCCTTGGTTACAGCCTCTTCAGATCACATCGGTTGGATGGTGTTGTGGAGAGGAAGGAAACAGAAGATGCCGCTTGGCTTCTGCGAGGAGTTCCTGTTTCTCTCTTCAGCTAGCAGATGTGTTTCCCTCTTCAGTGCTCTTCAGATGCGCCAGCCTGTAAGGACTTGAGGGCAGGAAACTAATTGTAATCACGGAGTCCTTGTTGAGTTGAGAGGTGCCTTCTGAGGACACGTAAGGGGGCCTGAAGAAGAAGTAAAATCACGTTTCTGCTCAGGCTGCAGTTCAGCTCTGCCCCAGCCCAGCCCCCGTGCTGCATCCGAGGGCCAAGATTTTGGGGGTATTTGGGGAAGAGAAAGGTTGGGGGAGGGAGGGA
>VXBL01009154.1:14722-29462 GCA_013400195.1 Aramus guarauna | reverse complement strand
GGAAAGGAAGGGAAAAAAGACGGGTTTAAGGCAGAGGAGGGAGCTGATTTGAAGCGGCCGAGCTCCCGCCGCGGCAAGCGCCGGCACCCGGGCGGAAGGGGCGGGGCGGCCGTGCCGGGCGAGGCGGGGGCGGTCATGGCGGCAGGCGNCAAGAAGCAGTACCACTGCGCAGAGTGCGGCATTTGCAGGTGTGTGAGGGGCGGGCGGGTCCCTCGGCCCCGGGCCCTGCTCCGCTCGGGTGGGGAACGGGGGGGAGAACCGGCCTTGGCCTCTGACGCTTTTCTCCTCAGGATTGGTCCAAAGGAGGATTTTTTCCACTGTTCAAAATGCAATTTGTGCTTAAGCTTGAGTCTTCGAGGAAAGCACAAGGTAAGAATACACGGGTTAACTCCTTATCTTAACCAAAAAAAAAAAAACCAAAAAAAAACCCTTGAAAAATGAAAGCTGGCAGTGCCTCGGCTCCATCCAAGGCCATAGGGCAGGGGGAGCAGCAGGTTCTGTTTCTCTCAGTGCACATAACAGCAATGCAGAGGACTTCTGGGCTGGCTTCGCTAGCACTTGAAGGAAATAAACATTCTGGTCTCTTTCTCTTTTAAAAGGAGCTGTTGATGGCACATCTGAGAGTGTTAGAGCTCCTGCAGTGTAGGAAAAGCCAGGCTGCTCACTGCTGGGGGAGTTCTGGGAGCCCTTTTCCTATTTATACCTTAAAGCTGTTTGGTTTTTAGTGCGCTAAGCTACCTGTTAATTCTCAAAAATTCACACCTAAATGCCAACAGCACCATTTCATACATCTGTTCTTAGCAATCTAAAGGAATTTTAGAATTTAGAAAAATGCAGCTATCCATGCAGTAGAATAACTGTTGGACTTTTTTTTTGTTTGTATTTGCAAAGTGTATTGAAAACGTCTCCAGGCAGGACTGTCCGATATGCTTGGAGGTGAGCTGCTTCTTTTCATTTCTTGGATTTGTGTGGGGCTGTAATTTTGACTGTGTTTGAATTAATTTTTTTGTCTCTTTGATACTTGCCTTGAAACAGGATATTCACACATCTCGTGTTGGAGCTCACGTTCTGCCGTGCGGTCACCTTCTTCACAGGTAAAATTGTAAATTTTCCCATGCTCAATTTCCTTCTGTTAGTACTGAAATTTCTAGAATCCTGTAGAGAGGCCCCTCCTTGGTGCAGAAACCAGTTACACGATGGGTTTGAGAGGTTGGTGGCAGCTCATCAGTTTTAGATTGTTTCCTTAAGGCATCCCCTCAAGACAACGGAGCGCTCTGTTGTGCTACAAAAACTGTTGACTCTGTTGGGATCTTGAAGCGATGCGATATGTAGCGTTGGGTGCCTTTGCAGGAATAATTACCACATTTCCCTTCCATTTTCCCTTTCTGCTTCTGTCTTGTGTTACAGATGCAGCTTTGTATTACTCCGTTGGCTCTCTTGTTTACCCCTCCCCATTGTCTCTGCATGCTAAGCGAATGGCCTCTGTGTCTGACGTAGGTCTCTCCGGACCGAATCTTCCTGCGACTCCTGCCCATCTTAGGCTTACCTTGTGATGTGCATCACACTTGAACCACACAATCCTTGTCATAGGATTCCCTCGTGTTAGGTTAGGAGACCTTAGAATGGGATCAAATGTGCTTTTTCTCCGGATTTTTGCAGAAGTACCTGGTGATTTTGCTGGGCAGCTTTCTTCTCGCTTGGACTCGGGATATCTTTTAATTTCTGGTTTTGGAGATAGCAGTGTGCTTTTTGCCTTTGTTCAGTCGAAATGGGTTTACCAGTCAGTAATTGCATTCTTCTTACTAAACTTCTCATTGTATTTTCTTTTCAGAACATGTTACGAGGATATGCTAAAGGAGTAAGTATTTCTAAACATCTCTTAATATTGTTGAAGTCCCCACAGATTACTTGGAGAAGGAAAGATCACGATGCCAATCCTGTGCCACATAACTTAAAGCCAACTCCTAAAGGCGAGAGGGGCTTTAATTTCCAGTTCTGTTTGCAAGAACATCTTGATTTGTGGCGTTTCTCTTTGGTACGATAGGAAACTTGTCCTTTTGGGTGGGCTTGTTTCACAGCCCTGCTCCATCTTCTGATTTAGACTTTTTTCCCCCTTGACTACAGAGGTTACAGGTGTCCTTTGTGCATGCACTCGGCTTTAGATATGACGAGGTACTGGCGTCAGCTGGATGACGAAGTGGCGCAGACTCCTATGCCCACGGAGTATCAGAACATGATGGTGGAGGTAAGAGATGAGACTTGCAGCGGTGTGTCTGTTCTTGGCGGGTCTGTCCTTTTGCGTTGCCAGCAGTAGAGGGCACCAGGAACTTGTCCTGTATCAGAAGTCAACCCGAGGGTTAGGCAATGATGAAGAAATGTTGTGTGTAGGCTTATGGGATTCATCCACTGGGTGTGGTTTTTTATAAACACGCAAGAAAAGCACCCCCACCTGCACTCCAAAAAATGACCGTCCCCAAAACAACAACCTAAGTCTTAGCGTTGCCGTATCACACAGCAGAGAAGTGGCTCAGGCTTTGGAAGTATCTCGCTCCCTCGCTGTTATAGCGAAAAGCAGGAATGTTTGGTTTTTAGCAGCTTAGAGCTTCCTGTTCCGGACTAAACACCGTGGGTTTTCTGCAAAGATATTCAGGTACCGATTTGTGAAGGCTAGCGCACAGAGACTTCTTGTGTTTGCTTTCTGTTTCTTTGTGTTAATTCAGAACTGTGAAAGTGGTGCTGTTTGCAGGTAACCCTGAATTAAATGGCACTGGTGGTTAATGTTTTAATTGCATCTGTTACGGTTTAGACAACCCACCCTGCCAACTCTTGAGTCAGGGTATTCGTCAAAAAATCTCTTTACTGCCTGTTTTGGGGCGAAGGCTCCCTTGCCTGCCTGGCACAGCGGACCGGCTAGTGTTGCTAGCTGCTCTTCATCTGCCCTCATTTTCCCTTGAGGGTTTCTCTGGTTGTTTTCCTGCATCAAGAGAAGAAGCCAAAGCATGTCTGTGTCTGACTTAGGCAACGAGTCACCTTGCCACACTAAATGTAAATTCTCTGTGATGATACGGTGTGATCTGAGTACAAAAGGAAAAGTTAAATCACCCCTGTATATTTACATTCCTCTGCTGTGTTTAAATAGAAGATATTTCCTGCTTTGTCCCCGACCGCAAACCAGTTCTGTGATTGCTAGAAGCACGGTTGTCCTATATTCTTGTGTCCTGCTGATGAGAAAGCCTCTCTTATCTCTTTCCTACGCATGTAGATCCTTTGCAATGACTGCAACGCCCGGTCTACAGTGCAGTTCCATCTCCTAGGCATGAAGTGCAAAAACTGTGAATCGTATAACACAGCCCAAGATGGAAAATGCCGGCTGCCTTTGGAGGAGCAGTGACCGGGACAGGCGCCGCGTTCGGCTGGATGAGGAAGACTCTGCCACAGACTGTCTGTTTAAAAAAAAAAAAAAAAACAAAAAACACACTTGTCAGTAAAAAATTTGGTCCAAGTTATCATGGCACTAGTGAAATGGTTGCAAGATTTAATTAATGCTGGTGCAAAGGAGTTTGCTAATTACGCCCCCCTCCCTAGTACCTGGGGTGCAGGGGGGTCAGGCCTTTGAGGAAATTCCCCGTGGAGCAGTGTGATACCAGATGAAGGTTAGTTTTCAGGGAGAAGGGTGCCCTTTAAGAGAGCTGTTTACTGTGTCAGAGAAGAGACGGCCTACACGAAGAACTTAACGAGATGCAAAATAAGAAACGATAAGCAGCTGACGCAGCAGAAGATGTTTTGGGGCAGCTGAAGGTTGTGAGCATAACAGGAGGTGGAGGTATAGCTGTTCTGGTTGCAGCTGTTGGGGAACATGGGTAGCTCTCGAGAGCGGCCTTTTTACATAAAGCTGACATCCGCAAAGTTTTATGCAAGTACGTTTTGTTCCTGTTAAACGATGTGTTTGTTTTCGGCCCTCGGAGCCATCGGCACAAGTGGCCGGAGCGGGCGAGCGTGCAGAAACGGCATCTCTTGGGCGGGTTTGCTGACGTGTGCGGTCGCATTTACACCCGTTTCTCCCTCGTTTTGCTTTATTCCCTTAGAAAAGCCGAGGTGTCGTAGGGTTGTAGGCACGTGCGTAGGTTGATGTTTTGATGCTGAAGTACATAGAGCGAAGCGCATGGCCTCGTCAGGATTGACGTCGGGCCGAGCCTGAGATGTTTGCTAAAGTAACAGTTCAGAGGCGCTCGAGTAGTGCGGGGACCAATTTTCCATGGTTTGGGTTTTTTTTTTAATGGTATCTAATTTCACTGCAGAGAGAGATCAGAGGATGGAGGAGTGCTTTTTTTAAAAAAAAACAAAACAACCCAATCTTGTTCTTGTAATATCCTGTCCAAGGTGTTCTGAAGTCTAAAAATTACAGGAAGTTCTTAGTTTCTGATAGTTTCAGAACATGCAAATAGTATTCAATAACGAAATATATTATAAAAAAAAAAAAAGCCCAGTTACTCTACACTGTAAAAACTACTCGGTTTTAACTTGTTCTACAGTAAAACAATAGCTTTTATTAACCTGACCACACCCCTCTCTGTAGGAAACACGAGGACTCGGATGACAGCGTTATTGTAGCTTGCCTTTACTGGAGTATCTTCTTTTGAAGCACTTTTTTTTCTTACTGCTATAAATAAATATAAAATAACGTCTCTATTAAAGCAAGTCACGTGTGACGTGCTCTCCTTTTACAGATGTGCTCTGGGAATTCCCAGAGCATGACTTTAAACTACAATTTGACGCTTAAAAACAAGAGTTAGGTGTTTGGATGGGTGACCTCTGGGGTTTTATTATGAAAATAGTGATTTTGGTAAGCTGCTCTATTTCTGTGGTATGAGGGGAGGAGGGGGACTGGTCCCAGTTTGGGCTGCCCTGTACTGGAAGGACTGGGATGAGCTGGAGCAAGTGTGAGTGGGTGCAGGGGGGCTCTCCCTGCCCTGCACGGTGGTGCGGAGGGGAGGACACAGCCAGACGTCTCGGGGGTGTCGGGCAGCAGAAAAATGGTTTTTGCGGGATCAGGCCTGGAGGGTCTGTCAGACCTGCACGATAATATTGCGCACCCATGTGTCCTGCCGCGATGAGGTCATGTTACCTATCCCTGAGATGGGAGACTCTTTAAGAAAATTTTGGCACAAATACTTAAATTCTGACTTAGCGGAAGCCCCTTCCAGCACTGCCAAACCTCTTGCCCCCTTACTCCCTCACCGTGCTGTTTTACAGGGAGCGGTGAGTTGGAGGGGAGTCCCCGTTAAACGTGAAACCAGAGTGGTTCGTATCATCCCAGCTAGCTGCCCAAACCCAGTTTCTTCAACTCACGGCTCGCCTCTCCCGCCCCAAACCTGCCCCCCCACCCTATTCCTCCCCGGCTGCGGCACGGGGTATGTGGTGGGCCACGGTTACGCGCATGGCGGAGCGGGCACTGTGGGTTGAGGCTGGTTTTCTCCACCCTGGGCGGTGGGGAGCCGTGCGTGGGGCAGGTGGGCTGCACCAGCTCATGCGGAGGCACCAGTAGGCTGTGCTGGGTGGGAGAGGGGTGCTTGGGGAGGGAGCAGGTGGGGCTCCTGTCCTGGCTTCTGCTGCAGTATCTCCCTGCCTTTGGGGTGCTTCTGGGGAAAGGTGCGTTTTGGAGATGGGGGAGGGGGTTAGGGGCTGTGCTAGGCACCGACTGGGGTGCCCCCCCCCCTTGGGGGCTGCTCTTAGAATGAGGGAAGCTGGGGGTACCGCATTGTCTTTGGAAGTTAAGGCGCAGAAGGAGCACAGCTTGACTTCTCGCTGTCTTCTCTGTCCTTGCACGAGTGGGGTTTGGGGTTGGACACCTGGGGAAGGTCTCTCTTGAGGGGCTATGGGCTGGGGAAGGGGCTGGTTTGGCTGTGGGACCGGGAGTCGTGCTGCCATGGGCATATTGAGGTGTTTCATGGGGCTGCCCTCTCCGCTTGACTTGAAGCTCCTGTAGATGGCCAGACGGACTCTCCTCTTGCTTACGGATGATGGTTTTGGTTCCTCCGTGGAAGCTGCCAGCAAGATTCCCTGCTGCTTCGGAGCACTCTCCCAATGTGTGCCGTCACCTGGTGGCTTTAGTACCCTCCCCGGACAGAGACCCGCTCCGAGGTAAGCCCTGTGGGCCCGTATCACCCCAGAGGAGTTGTCATCTCAAAGGTTTTCTGGTCTTGTAAGGAGATGCCCAGCTCAGGCAACGGGGCGGTGCAGGGTGGGCTTTTTTGACTGGGAGGAAGCAGCAGCAGCTCTGGGTGCGCAGGGGAGTTTGGGCACGGAGCGCCAGGAGAGCTCTGACCACCATCGCTGCCGCCGCCGCTGCGACGGGGCTTGCTCGGAAGCTCCTGCTGCCCAAACAGGTCCAGCCCCGTGGTCACTACCGGCACGATGGCTTTGGCTGCCCAGAAGCAGGATAAACAGAGTTCAGGCGATGCTACTTAAATGTTTTCAAGCTGCTCTTCTTGCTTGTGCGTTACCACTTGAGAAGTGACTTCCCTTTGGCTTTAAAAGGACAGGCAGGGTTCAATGAACCGTGAATGGGATAAAAATGTGATGTCAAGTGATGTCTTAGAGATGAATGCGAGGAATGTTGTTTTGCTGTACAATTAAAGCAGTAATAGTCCTTCTCCTCCCAAAGAGGAGGAAAAAAAAAAAATCCCTTGACCGCACTTTTAGTTGACACTTGAGAAGCCCACTGATGGCAAATGCTGGGTAGCGGGGCCGGGATTTGGATAGTGGCCGGAGAAGCGGAGATGGCACGGAGATGTGTTGGGGAGCTATGTCTAGTCCTCGTGCGCTCCCAAATCGGGACAGGCTGTCTCTGCAGACGAGTGTGGCGATGTCCCCGGCTAGGCGATGAGTGCTCTGGGTTGACGGCAGAGGTGCCCCCACCTTCTGCTTGCTCTGTAACCAGGTGATAAAACATACTTTTGGGTTCCTCACAAGCAGGTCTTGGTGACACGGGGTTGTCGTAGGTACTACCTGTGCTTCCTTGTGGGGCTCCAGCCTGGCTTCATCGGCACCTGCTAGCTGTTGCCTTCAGGAGGTGGGGAGATGTCGAGCACATCTAAAGTGCTGCTGGAGGTGGAGTAACTTGCCTTGTCCGTGTCTCTGGGGATTTGCGCTGGTGGGTGGAGTAATGGAGACTGTGAGGTCCGCACCGTCTCCTCGGGAAGGGCTGGGCTTGCCCACCCCAGGTAGGAGCTACGTTGCCACCCCAACGCCTGTGCTGGTGAGCCTTTGGGCAAGGATGCTGTCATCCCACCGGGTCCAACAGACCTCTTGTCTCCTTCTGGCAGGCCTCGTCTCTCCAAGAGGAGAACTGTGGCCGTGAAAGCAGGAAGGCCACCAGTGTGATGGTGGGCCACGCAGGACACAAACCTCTTCAGCCAGCAGATGCAGCAATCCAGCCTTAATTAAAAAACCAGAGCAGGCAAATTTTCCCTGCGAACAGCTGCTAGGGAGAAACAGATGCAGCAATTTGTTCGTTAACTGGATGAAATATATATTTAAAGAGATACGCTACTCCAGGGCTGAAGGATGCGCGGACGGGGGTTATTGCTGCTGGGGAGCACGGGGGGGGAGCACAGGTTTGTGGCTCGCCAAGGTCAAGGCTGAATTTCCGTGCATCTTGCGGCTATCGTTTCCAGAGCGCTCCGCTCATTACCATCAAAGTGTTTCCTGTTTGTGATGTGGGGTTTTGGGTTGGGTTTTTTGTTGATTTTTTTTTTCTTTTCCCCTTACAAAAATACTGTCAGTTTATTTAGCTGATAAAAAATATTGTGGTGCAGCTGGGAAGCCGACTTTGGAAAAGTCGAGAGCAAAGTAGCCTTTGACTGTGTTGCTAACTGTAACACCGTGCTGGTCAAGTCCGCAACCAAGCAAATATGATGCTAAATAGGAAGCTAATTTTATCCCAGCCGAAAATATTCCTATTTGGGTTCCAACCACAAGAGGAGGCTGAAAGAAAACCCTTAGTTGAACTGAGCTTTGGGAGAGCAGTTCCCTCCCCAGCTGCACTTTTTGTATTGGGTTGAGAAGGAAAATGATCTTGGGGATGGGATCCAGCTGATTTTGACCTTTTGCTCTCCTGCTTTTGGTATTTGCCTCTGCAAAGGGAGGGGGGCAGCTGGGGAACCCGATGCCACCAGCTGAACCTCTGTATCACGCGTTTAGCTTGGCACCGAGCCCTTAACTCCCTTTGCCAGGGAAATAAATGGCATTGCGCAGCAGAAAAACAGCTTGCCGAGGCGATAAAGACAAACGTAGGAGATGAAAACAGACGAGGAGCTGCTACATGGGATGGAAGGTGCTGCACTGAGCTTTGCTGCCCTGTCCTGTGAAGATGGTGGATACGGTCCCTTTCGGGAGCGTGGGGAGGAGAGTCCTGTGTAGCAGTGCTGTCGTGCAAAGCGGGGTTCATTCCCACATCCTGGGGTTCGATCTCGTCCTCCCAGGGACTGGTGCATCTGGGGAGGCTGTTCCCTGCTTCGATGGAGCACGGGAGGGTCCGCCCAGCTTCTGCGGGAGGGACGCAGGGCAGGTTGTGGGGCAGTCAGCCCCCGTGATGGCTGTAAGGTTGAGCTGGTGCCGCCTTCCATCCTTGCTGCGGGCTGGCATTAAGCGGAGAGACACGGTACGGACTTGGGGTGCTTCCCTGGGGCGGGCACGGTGCCCCCCATCTCCATCCTACTGTGTTGGAATGTCCCCAAGCAGCCGAGCGCTGCGGGGAGGACGCTTGGATCAGAATGGCGCGATGGTCCCGGGATGAAGGCAGCGCGGTGGCTCGGCCAGGGCTTGCCCGCTGGCTAAGGGAGCCGTTGCCAAGCTGCCACGCTGCCTGCCGCCCGAAATCAAGGCTTGCTCGCTGGCGCATGGCAAAAATCGGGAGCAGACGGGATTATTGCTGCCTTGTGGGCAAAAATGTAGTGTTCCGGCAGGTACGAGGGCCGCAGGCGCGAACAAGGTCAGCGGAGCTATTAATAAAGCCAGGTCCTGCTGAAGCACGCGCAACTCGGGAGAGGGACTCGTTAAGCCAACGAGTGGAGCGATGGAGGAGCGGGGGGCTCGGTTGGGAAGGTGCAGGGCGATGGCTCAGGAGCAGTGGGGAAAGGGGAGCCTCGATTTTGGGCTGGAAGGATGGGTTTAATGGCTCTGTGGTGGTTCTTGACTTGCTGGCAGAAAGCAGGTACGTGTGATCTGATGGCCTTGGGTCCAATAACGTCATTTGGGGGGGAAGTAGGGGTGTCACCTTTTAAACCTCCTGTACAGCCTTCCCCTCCCACGGGCTCCTCTCAAGCTGGCTGCGTGCCCGGGGATGGGTGTGTGGGTGCAAGGCTGGAGCCGGAGGGGTGCTGGAGCGGTAGCCCAGAGCTGGTGGCCGTGAAACTCAACCCAAAGCTCCGGTGAAGCAGCAGCAGCAGCGCGTGTTTTCCATCTGCATCCCTGGGAGGGCTTGGGGAAAGACAGGGAGCTCTTTGCCGCTGGACCCCACCTCTTGCGTGGGAGAAGACCCTTCTTTGAAGGTGTGCAGGTTCCTCCTTGCTTCTGCATGCTTAGAAAAGCCCCTGTCCTGCAGCAGAAGAGCCCTGGCTTCCCCGGGGCCGAGGCTGATGTCTTGCCCCTGCCCGGCTGCAGAGAAGCCATCTGTTTTTCCTTTCCAACTGGAAGGAACACAATTAGGGAAAGGCTCATCGTGTCGTGCTATTTATAACTCGGAGGGCTAGCAGAGCATCTGTCTTTCCAGCTCCAAGCAGGGCTGGCTTAGCCCAGGGCTGTGCCGGGACCTCTGCACTGGAAACGGGGTGATTTCCTTGCTTTTTCTCCTTGACGGTCCCAGTTGGAGTTAGGGGGGAGTTTGCACGTGGGACTTGTAACTTGTCGCTTTACGCTTGTCGTGAAATAGTTGCTCTCTGACACCTGAACCTGTATCTTTTGCAAGGAGCTGGCTCCGGTCTGGGTGGTGGAGGCTGGAGCAGAGCCTCGGGGGCACCTCGGGGTGCTGTCCCCACCGCCACTTCCCTCCTCTTGGTCATCTCCTACAGCTTTTGAGGACAGGAGTCCCTCAGGGCCGATGGAATTGCAGGTTCAGGTCCCTGTAATACAGCTGCCGCCCGGCTGAGCAGAGGGGATGGGGTGGGTGGAAGAAGTCTTGGTGCTCTGTGAAATGCTTGCAAAATAATGGGTTATTGGAAGACTTGTGAGAAATGGTTAGGCCTTCAACACTGATTTTTCTGGTTGCGCTCACAAGTAGCTTTGTTGGCAAATCAGAGTAAGAAATGAAACCTCTGGATCCTCTAGCTGTTGGTAGCTGCTGCCAAGCGGAGGTGGCAGGAGGGTGGTTGGGCTCCCGCGTGCCCTTGGGAGGTTGCCCACCCAAGGGAGAAGTCCCACCAGAGGCCGATGGCTCCTGGTTGTGCCCCTTGACCCAGGCAGAGCTGCTGTTTGCTTGCCAAAGTTCAGCCCTTCACCCTGCCCTGGGTGTGCTGAGGGGAGCAGAAGACCTCCCCAGCTGGGTCTTGGCTTGCGTTGGGTACCTGAGGCTGCTCTTGGCTGATAAATCAAAGGCTAAAAATTAAAAAAAAAAAAAAAAAAGTAGATATCTCTAGCATCCAGGGAAACAAGCTGGATAGGCCAAAGGCCAGGTGGTTTTATTGGAGGTGGTTGTGAGCTGAAGGAGAGGGCTTCCCGGAGCTGCCTGTTGCTTGAGAAATGACCTTCGAATAGGAGTGGCGCCTGAAGACGACAGCAATCCAGCGACGCGCGTTAAACGGGCTACGGCGACAAATTCGGTGACGTTTGGTCCTTGCCTCGCAAACTTCCCAGGGGGTTTTGTCGTGGGAAGTCACTTGTTGGAGCTGTCGGAATGTGCAGTGCAAGGACGAGGTGATGCCTTCAACTCTGGTCTGAGCTGCTGTGTGCTTAATGGGCCCGGATCTCGCCTGGCGGGTAATTAATTCATCTAACGAGCGTCATTGCTCTTGGAGGCTGCAACCAAGAGCAATGCAAGGACCGAACCTGGAGAGGGATCACGTCATCTGCAGCGTTGCTGCCAGACTCTGCTGCTGCCCGAAAGGCCGGAGGAATGGGATGTTCTGCTCAGAGCTATGTGAACTATTTTTTTCTATATAAATAAAATACCTCTGAGATGAAATCGAGCCAAAGGGGCGGGGGGAGGAGGTGGGGAGCCTTTGGGAAAAATGGGATTTTGCTATTTTTGTAAATAAAACAAGCTGGTGGCAGAGAGCTATCCTCATTTTTTTTTTAAAAAAAAGAGGAGGGGGAATAAAAAGGCTTTCTTTTTATGGCATGTCCTGGCTATTTTTTTTTTGTTCCTGTTCCTCCTTGCCATAGTAGTGTGGGAGGACAGAAATCCCCGGGTAAGCTGGAGGCTCTGAGGTGGGAAGATGAGAAAGGTGTTTGCAGCCATCGCCTTGAACGCGGGCATCGTTCCTGCTGAAGGCTGACCCTTCGGGGGCATCATCCCCCGTAATAAAGTGCTTTTTTTCCTCTTTTGGCAAGCACATCTGTTATTTTTTAGGCTGTCTTGCGCCTTGGCGGCACACAGCGCTGTAGACATAAACGCATCACCCCTGTCTCAGGGTGGATGCGTTAAACGAATAAATGAAATATGAAGCTGCGGTGCGGTCAGCCAGGAAAGCCCTTTGGTGCGGCCTCAGCACCGGCTCCCTCTGCCCCGTATCAGAGCTGCCTGCGCAGCATCTTTCCTCGGGCAGACCTCATCTCCTGGTCCCGCGAAGTCCCACATGCAGCAGGCGCCTGGATGTGGCCGCGTGTTTCCGAGCAGGCAGGCTCCGGTGGGGCTGGCTGAGTCCGAAAATTAAACCGGCGTGCCTTGCAGAGGCTTGGGGAGATCTCTTGGGCTTTACGTGGGCTTAGCTGAAATAACTCCCGGCTCTTTATTCTTTACAAAGCCGTGTATTTAACACCCATGCAGAGGGCTGACTCGCACCATCCTCGTGTGGGCAGAGCCAGGGCATCTGGGTCACGGTCCCTGCCACCACCCCCGCAGCTTTTATCTGGGCCGCATCCTGCGGTACCCAGCCTTGCGCGCCCTTCCCCAGCTGATTTTGGCCCCAAGCTGGGAGCCCGGCTCGGCTTCGCTTACCCCTTTCGTTTTACGGAGGATGCTCTGAGTCGCAGGGGTGGTACCGCAGCACGTACCCCCGCCTGCTGTTTTCGGCTCTGTTTCCAAACTCTGGGAACAAATGTCATGTATTTAGTGATGATTTGCTGCTCGGAGTCGGTGAGTGATGTTCCCGCGCCTTCCTCTCTGCCCCCGGCAGCGAGCGCCCTTAAAAAAGAATACAAGGGAGTTTGCTAGAAACCTTTTTTTCAAGGAAAGAAGAAAAGAAATCCTTTCTTCTTTTACCTTACTTGTTAGGTGAGTGCTTTAGGGCAGAGGTTTGACGTTGCTGCTTATACCACGCCGGGGAGCAAAGAAAAAGCCCTGGGGATGGTTTCTGGCCCCAGGCTCTTGCGGGAAGTGAGGAATCTCTTTTTCATCCTGAGATATCCCCAAAATACATACGGCCTCTTCCTTGCGTTGTAGGCAACAGGGATTGATTCATTTTAAGCATCCAAGCGTAGGGTTGAGCCGGAGAGCGGACCCCACGGGCCAGCCGTGCGGACCCACAGCTCGGCAGCGCTGAGGACCAGATGGTGTCTGGTTTTCGCCGCTGATGCAGAGATGAGGCGTGAGTTTGCACGTGCAATTAGCCCACACTGATGAGGTCTGGTTTAAGATGACACCTGATTTCTTTTCTCCTTCATGGAAAAGGAATTTATTCCCCTGGGGATTATAAATTTTTTAAGTGAAGGTGATGGCTTTTTCTCTCCCTTTTTTCCATCACTTATTTTAGCAGCAACATTTGAGCAGAGTGAGTGACTTCTCTTCTAATAGTGCGGGGAAGGTTTTTGGATGGCGCCGTGCCATCCAATTTATGTCAAGAGAAGAAGGGAAAAGAGCGTGGGGGGGTTTGTTCATGTAGTCTGTGGTTTTTTTCTTAGCCAAGGTGGCCTAATTTGCTGCATCTTGGCTGCCAAAAAGGTAAAAGGGAGTTTTGCTCGTCCCGAGCATCCTCGGAGCCTGCGCCGCTACTGCAATTCCTGCCTCAGCATCGTGTTCCACTCTCTTCCCCTGCCTCCCTAAGCGCATCCCATCTCTGCGGAGCATTTTGGGAATGGCTGGCAGGATGCTGTCCCAGGGAAGAGGGCGAGCGGGAGCTAGAGTGGTCCTACCATAAATCTTGCCCCATATATGATCCCAGCCCCAAGAGTTTCCCGGGCTGGCTGTGGTTTGAAGGCGCAGAGAGTGTTTGCGGTTTTATTCTCTGTTTCTACCCTGTTTGAACTCAAACTAACAGCTCAGTCTCCACAGCTTAGTGGTTAGGCTTAGTGCCAGCAAATCTCACACCTAAGTCCGGCTGTTGAGCCGGACTTCAGCCGCCCAACCCACACTCATATAAAAAGGGAGGTGAAAGGATGGGCCACGGCAGAGGCTAAAAAAGGCTAGGAAGGACAAGGAAAATGTATAACGATTGCGTTTCCTTTCGGGAAGCGGAGCTGGAGGAGATGTCCTCATTTCTCCCGACCTTTCCAGGTGGCTGTTACAGTGCCGGCCACATTTATGACGCTCGCTTGATGAAAATCAAGAGATGATGCATCTGTTGCGGGAAGCAATCAAGCAAACACCCCGAGCTTTGATGTTCCCCGGAACGCTTCGTTTAGCAGCCGGGGCGAACAGCAGAGCCTGTTTCCCAGCCTGCGCCGCCGCCGATTAACCTGAAGCAAAGCACCGCCTGCGTTTGGGGTGAGACGGCACCTCGAGCCTAATCTGTTTGCATCCCGTAGGGAACAGTGGCTGCTTCTTGGTCACCCTCCCTGTAGCAGCACAGGGCTGTGGCTTTAGCAAAGAGGTGTCGTGGGGGACGCCCTGATGAACCTCACGCCCTCCCCGTGCAAGAAAACAGGAGGTAATTAAGAGCAGGGACATAAAACGCTGCAAACTGGCACATCTCTACCTGCGCAGGGGTGCTGCTGCCTTCCCCAAAATCCCTCCGGAAACTCGGTCGTGCCACCGTCTTGCTGGGGGTGTGCGGGAAGGGGCTGATCTGCAACCTCCAGGGTGATGGTGACCAGCTCTGGGGGGTTGCTGGGATGTCCCAAACCTTTTCAGCATCACTTAGCGATGATTTATTTGTCAAGGCCATGCGGGTTGAGGGCTGCGCTCTTCACTGCAGGGCGATTTAGCCGGAGGCAGAAGTGACAGAGGTGGGGGTGTGAGCATCCCCTCCCCAAACCAGCCCCGCCATCAGCCACTCCCCTGCTTTGCAGGCTAGTAGCTGAACACGTAAATTGGGGATTAAAAAAAAAAAAACAAAAAACCCTCTTCACTCTATTTTAGCTGCCAAGTTTTTCAAGGGTTAAAAATAAAGCTGCAGAGCAAGCACCCGCGTGTGTGAAACGAGGCACCTCTCAGCGCAGGAGCACGCGTGGTCAATGCACCTTCCCACGGGTTCCAGGGCTGTGCTTGGTGGAGGGGGAAAAACCACAATTAAATAGAAAAAAAAATGAAATTAAGAGCTTCTGCACAGAAGCACCTGCAGGAAAAGAAAGGGAGCAGCGATGGAGCAGCCCCGTAACTACTCGTGGTCCCTGGCGAGGCAAGGCAAACGATTTCACCGCAGGGCAA
>VXBL01009154.1:1586-14588 GCA_013400195.1 Aramus guarauna | reverse complement strand
CCCCACCCCCCCCCCCCCAGCCATGGGGCAGCAGCTTTTCAAAGGATGCCGCGGCACCAGGTGAACCTCTGTCCTCTCCCTTTACCTCCGCCCATCCCTTCCCCCTGGGGAATTCGGAGTCCCTTCCCTACAAACCACATGGCTGACGTGTCCCGGGAAACCAGAATCTCCTACGCGAAAGCCAAAATTCAGGTTTATTGTGGGCACCGCACACCCGCCCCTCCGGTTGCCCATCATCCGCCGGACCAGCCGTAATCCTACCCGCAGCGGTGGCTCGATGCCTGGGCATCTCCTCAACCGCGGATGCTCTGCTGCAGAAGTGCTTATAAATTATGGATTTTTATTTATTTATTATTTTTTGTTCCTCGTCCCTGCTAGGAGTCATCATAGAGAGGGTTGTTGTAGTTGCCCCAGGAGCCGTAGTCATGGTCATCCAAAAGCCTGCCGTAGGAGGAGTGCCTGCCAGGGGAAAGCAANAATAAAGCTGCAGAGCAAGCACCCGCGTGTGTGAAACGAGGCACCTCTCAGCGCAGGAGCACGCGTGGTCAATGCACCTTCCCATGGGCTCCAGGGCTGTGCTTGGTGGAGGGGGAAAAACCACAATTAAATAGAAAAAAAATGAAATTAAGAGCTTCTGCACAGAAGCACCTGCAGGAAAAGAAAGGGAGCAGCGATGGAGCAGCCCTGTAACTACTCGTGGTCCCTGGCGAGGCAAGGCAAACGATTTCACCGCAGGGCAATGCAGGGAGGTGATTTTGGAGGNTTTTTATTTATTTATTATTTTTTGTTCCTCGTCCCTGCTAGGAGTCATCATAGAGAGGGTTGTTGTAGTTGCCCCAGGAGCCGTAGTCATGGTCATCCAAAAGCCTGCCGTAGGAGGAGTGCCTGCCAGGGGAAAGCAAACCACCCAGCGTTACCGGTTGCTGCTTTGTGGGCTTATTAATTATTTGACCGTGAGGCGAAAACAAAAAATGCATGCAAGTCCTCACTAGGTCAAGTTTTGGGATATTTTAGCAGGAAGCACCAAGACAGAAAATGAGCCCGGGCAGGATTTTGCTCCCGTTGAACTAAAGTGGGACATGCCAGGTCATAAAAACAAAAACTTGGCTCAACTCCGTTGTCGGCAAAGCCTCATTACAGATGCTCGGTGCTGGGCTAAGTCATGGCAAGACCTGCGGCAGCAGCTCGTCCTAGGGATAATAATTACTGCTTATGACTGTGCTCAACAGCATCTCTGGCATTTGAGTGAGGCTGTTGTAAAAACGAGGAAGAAAAAAACTCTGCTTTTCAATATAGAAGTGGTAGAAAACGTGGCTGTTCTGGGACTAGAGGTCACACATCGTCCCGCCGGGCTCGGGGACAGCATCACCCTTGGGATGGTGAGAAGGGCTGCAGCCTCAGGGGTGGTGGGGGGGGGGGCCACAGCTCGAGCCTTACCTGATCTTGAGGTACGCCGCTGCGCCAAAAACCAGCACCACCACCACGATGACCGTCATGGTTATGGCCACGATGCTCCCTGCAGAGGGTCCATCAGAAAGGGCAGCGCTCAGCATCCTCCCCCCGGCAAGTCCCAGCCCCGTCACCCACACCCCGGCTGCTCCCGATACACCCGTGCCAGCCGTCTCTGGTTGTGGGGGATGCTGGGCACCCCTATATTTTTGCAATTTTCCCTTTGCATAAAGGCAGGGCAGGTGGATTTGGGTTAAAACACAGCTGGGCTTTGCTGGAGGACTAGGAACTTGCTCCTTGATGCTCCCCCAAGCACCAGGCAGCATTTAGTGCTGAGCCAAAGCTATAAAAATGCTCCACATCCCTCCCTTTTCCAGCCTTATGAAGCACTTTGAAGCTATCTGAGCTTGCCGAAGAGGACAGGTGAAAGCTAGTGTCAGCTCAGCGAGGTCTCCAGGAGGGAGAAGAAAGACCTACATCTTCCTAACTCAGGCTGCACCCACCATCCAGGCACGTTGTTTCCTCTCATCCTGAAGTCAAATTTGCAACTAAGGATTTTATTCACGTCTCCAGGCAAGGGAGGTTTGGTATCTACAACTCCTTGTCTGCACCCGTGGAGCAGATGCCATAGGCTTCTCCAGGAACGCTCAGCTTTTGCTGAACGGTGCTCTCAGAAAGTCAACCACCTCTTCCCTTCCAATTTGGGGGGCGTGGGGTGCATCTGCCCCTCTTATCTAAACACCTCGAGGTCGACATTATATCTCTATATGCATACGGAGAGTGGCGGTGCTCACCTGCGCTCAAGGCGCGTGGGACCTCTTCCATGATGACTCCAGTGGAGAGGGTGGTTTTGCCGGTGTCCATGGCCTCGGCCGCGGTGGGGCTCATTGCAGTCACTGGGGGGGACGTTGGCTCCACGGCCAAGCTTGATGCCATGGCAAGTGTCCCCAGGGAAGGGACGTCCTTGGTCAGTGTCGGTGGCTGGGTGGTCCCAGGGCTCTTGAGGACAGGCGTTGGGGACAAGACCATCCCGGAGGATGAATACAGGTCACCGGTGGGGAGGGAAGAGGAGGAGGATGATGATGATGCAGGTATACCTGTTGGGTTGGGAGCTGTCCCCAAATCCATCGTGCCTCTTGCCAAGCTGGCAGTATTTGCTGTCCGAAGACCTGAGGCTGTCTCCAAGGTTGGTGGCACCGAGCTGGGTTTGGAGGCTACGGATGGGCTGTCTGCTACGGCGACAGTGGCAGGAGCGGGGGACAGTGCCGCCGCGGGGGTGGCATTGTGGCCACCTCCCTCTACCAGCCCAGATGATGTCTTGTCTCCGGCAGGTCCCACGGACACGGGCAGCGAGGGCTGGCCAGGAGCCGATGTGGGGACATCTGTATCCCTGGAGCTCGGCTCCGCTGGGGTCCCCTCCCCAGGGAAGGGAGGGCTGGCAGGGGCGAGGGGCGATGCTGTGGAGTCATCGGCCAGCCCTAGGAGTGAGATAAAGAAGGAATGATAACCGGGAAATCCTTGGGACAGCCTGGGGTTTGGGTGAGCACTAAAGGGTTTGGAAATAAGCTGGAACTAAGTTTATTGTTTTTAAAATGCTGAGAGCCACTTAAAATAAAGATACACAAAATATCCCCGTGTAGCCACAGGTGAGGTTTGAACCAGACCGGTTGCCCCGACATGCGTCAGCATCTTTTTTTTCCCCCCAAGGTTGGGGTCCCCCCCACCCCCAGACACCAGCAGCCAGCAGAGCAGCAAGGGAGCAAGCTCCTCCTTGGCAGCAACCACCAGGCAGCTGGGAACGGTAACACAAGATGCCTCTTTCTCCTCTCCCCCCATTTCCTTGTGCATTCATTTGTCTCCATTTCTTAGCATGAAGATGAGTCATTTTTTCCTCTATCCCCACCAGCAGACTGATGGGGCTTCCCCCCCCACCCCGCCGCTTTCTACCCTTGATGGCTCAACTCAGCACTAGGAGCTAGCTCCCTCAGCACCGTTGGGCCAAGGGAAGAGTGTGCTGACGCTGAGTGACATCAGGAGGGATATTTATACCCATGCATTCATTTATTTACACCCCCCACAGCATCCCAAGCCCAGCACCGGGAAGACCAAGAACTTGCACCAGCACGAACAAGCCACAATGAACTAATTATGAGCATGGAGGACAAAAAAACTCAACAAAACGCGGATTTTGTGGGAATCCTGAAGCCACCCCAGCTCCAGAAACAGGAGCTTGGTGCTTAAGTGAGAAACAGCAGTGAGAGCACAGCCAACTACCATGGTATCTCTTTGTGAGCAGGCACTTGGACATCACACATGGCTGGACATCGCTGGTGGGCACATAAGGTTCTCCTCCCCATCACCAAGCCACCCCTAAGGAGATACTGTCAACCACTACAGCCAAACCAGCTATCCCCCCAAAGTCAAACTGAAATGCCACCCACGTAGGTGACACCCAAGGTAGCAAGAAAGGACCCAACCCACACCAGAAATGTGCTTTCAACAGAGCTGTTGCTGGTCCACCGTGCAACTCTTAATGCACGTAAAGCTGCACCAAGAAACGGTGGCATGGGAGGGACTCAAATTTGGGAGCAGGGGCCATGCAATGTGGGGTTCCTCCAGCAAAGCCCCTCGCTGCTGAGCGCCCAGGAGAGCCAAAAGGCTCCCAGGGAACAGACAGCACCCCGTGCTGAAGGGGAGATGGAAACTCTTAGCACCTTTATGTAGAAATTCTGGGATGTAACACTGGTGAGCAGGGACTCACTAAACCATGTTTTTGGGTGTTTTCAGCCATCAAATCAAACAGAAGGCTGCAGGTGTCTAATCCAGCTTCACTCGACCTGCACACCTTCAGTGGAGGAGGACAGCCGAAGAGACATCCCAGCTAAGGACCTCCAGCTCACTGCAGGGAGCACTGGGTACGTAGCATACCTTTCATGAAGGCATTGTCTGTCTAGGAACTGCAAACATATGCTTGGCCGGGGATTAAAGCCAGCTCTGGGGCATGGCTTCTACTAGAGCCCAAGGCATTTAGGAGCACACGTCCCTGGCACGCTTGACTCAGGGTTGGTTTTGGGTTTTTTTCCCCCCGGCACTGTAGATAGCCCTGTGATGGACCCCATTTCCCAAGCAGGAGGGTCTGGGAGGTGGGATTGATGCCGTGGGTGCTCTTCACCCAGCGACTTGGAGATGCCTCTGAGCTTTCACCCTCCTCAGAGTCTCGGTCCTGCTGAGGCACAAGGCTGATGGACCTTAGGATGAGGGAGAGGTGATGGATGACTAGCTGGACTCTGGTTGCTGAATAAGCCACCTGGCTCAGCACCCATGGTTTCCACACCTGGCCCCCAACCACAGCAGCAGGGAAGCACCCAGACCTCCCACCTCCTCCTTCCCACTTTTCCAAAGCAAACCAGGCTTCTGTAAAGCTCCTGCTGTCAGCAGGGCACTCTCTCTCATCATCCCAAGACCTCTACACCTCAGGCTTCCTAGTTAATACCTGGGAGTTAGTGGCATGTGAACTTGAGCTGCATTGCTGGGATAATCCTGAGCTTAGAAGCCATTAGTTCAGATGAGTGCACTGGGTTTAACAGCTTGGCTTCACCCACAGCGTCTCACCAGGACAAAGCCTGCCCACATCCTACAAACCTGATGGGTTCCCCACTCCTCCTGCAGAGGCCAGTGGCTCCTTGTTCAGTTCGGGCACCGCACCACCATAAAACCAAATACTCCCTGTGCTGCTCCATCCCCTTGCACAGCTCTCCAGGCTGATGTGCCAGAGGCAGCGAGAGCCAAGTCCCCTACAGCACAGGCAGGTCCCCTGCATTTCTACATTTTTTTAGAAAAAGAAGGCACAAGTGTCATTTCTAGCAGGCACTGTTAGTCCACAGCCTCCCACATCACAAGAGCTGAAGGCACCGTCAGCCACAACCCCAGGAGAGCACAGCCCGCTGGTTTTCCTGGCCGAGGGTGGGACATGAAACCCCTGGCTGGATTCAGGAGGAGCACTGAGCAACAGGGTCTTTAACACCATGGATTTAACACCATGCAGCCCAGCCTGGGCTGCATGCAGGAGGAAGCACGGTCCCTGCTTTGGAGATGCATGGGTGGAAAGTCCTATCAGGAATACAAGTTGCTAGAAAGGCAAGAGCCAAGAACCCAAATACCCCAGGCCAGCACATCCTGCCCCGGCTCCAGCAGCCTCCCTGCACCCACGCTTCTGGGCTTCAGCTAATTGAATTATCTCCAGACACACACAAGCTACGCCACCGCCAAGTCAGCCTCAGCCGTGATGCAAGACGGCATCACTGCAAGCTGTATTGCGACAGCAAACCCCTCAGCTTCTGCAGCGCTGGCGGAAGGTGCCCGGATGACCTGACGCTGCGTTGGCGGGAGCAGCTTGCAGCTCCTGCGTGCCCTCAGCAGAGCGCTCCTCAGCCGTTTGAAGAGGTCTGCTCTGGAGATGGCTAAGCCGGGGCAGCAATCAGCGGCCATGCGGTAGAAGAGGGTGCTGGAAGTGCTGACAAAGCCAGACTGAGCATCCCTGGACCTTCTCCAGATGAAGGTTCAGAATCCATCTGTGCAATAATCCTTTCTCCATCACGCCTTGGCGTTTCAGATGGGTGACTCGTCCCACAGGTCGCAGACCAGCCCCTGCAGCCCGTAGCACAACGCATTGCTGTTACATCCAGCACAGCAGGACCCTCCCAGGGCTGGCAGCCACCACCCAAGTTCATTACCTCTCCATAAGTATAGATGCTTCCAGCCTCTCTCAGACACAGGCAGCTTACCACCTCTCTGCAAACCCACCCTGTTGCTTATGCTTTGGGTCAGCAGAGCTCTGAACGATCCGCTTAAGCTTTGGAGGCAAACCAACAGGGACCTCAAAAAGCTGGCAATACTGCTAGCCAGGGTGAGTCAGGAAGTTTCCGGTAATATCCAAGGGGTATAAATTCAGAGGGTGAGCCAAAACCGCATGCAGGAGCAATCCTTGGGCACCGGCTGAGCGCTCCCAGCCAAGCGGGTCACAAGTGACAGGGACATCTCCCCCGAGAAGGAGCTGCTCAGCTCAGCCCTGGGTTTGCCCTTCTCCCCCTGCGTGGTCACTGCCAGCTCAGCTTTGGTTTCCAGATCCATAGTGCTGCATTAGCCTCTGCTAGCCAACCCTGCCTGGGCCACCCCCCTGCCACCTTCTTGTTCTCCAGAGCCATCACCTCCATCGGAGGATCTGGGACCCAGCAGCTGCCGCGGGGTGCAGCTCTCACCCACAAGCTGTGTCCCTTGGCACCTCTGGAAAAATCCCAGCCGGGTTCCCAGAGCAAATACAGGCTGCTTCTGATCAGGGTCAGGATGAGGGGACAAGAAGGACCTGGTTGAGGAACCCCTTGGCTGATAGCTCCACAGATCCTCATGCCACTGCACCCAGCTCATGGACAGCCTGTCCCCAGGGAGCTGGGTGGCCAGAAAAGCACCCAGCTTGTCTGCAAACCCAGACCTCTACCAACACATCTAAGAAGGAAAACAAAAGCTGAAGTGGAGGTTTCCTTGTTTCTCCAACATCTGGTCTGCAGGAGCTGCAGCTGTGAGCAGGAACCCAAGCAGTGCACTGCAATAAGGGACAAAAAACCCACTAGAAAACCTATTTTAAGACCACATGACTTCCAAGGCTAAACCAACCTCAGACAGGGGCTGTCAGAGGGACTGGAGGATGTTAGCTATCAAAGGATGCCAAGCATAGTTCAGCCCCGAGGAATTTGCCCATCTAATTCACTTAAGGCAGTTGACCACCCCGCTGGAATCCAGCTCCGAGCGGAGGCAGGCAGGGGACAAGGTAAACCCGCGGGGAAAACAGCAGTGTCACTTTGCAGCCCCGCATGAGCTTTGAAAGGTCTTCTTTCTAGGTGGTCTTCCCCAGGAGCACGGGAACCAGCCAAGAAAAACAAAACCCCAAGTCCCCACCGTACCAATATCTTACTTTTGGGGATTACGAAGCCTAATCACCTGCCAGCCCCAGGAAGGAACCATCCACCTGATGGATTACCTCCCTCTCCCATTTCCACCCTGCGCTCCTGGCTTCTCCAAGCCATGCAGAGGGGGAGGTCTCGCCCTTGCAGAAGCTGAGCATTTCCCATGCTCTGCTTGGGAAAGAGCTGCCGGACCTGTGCTGGCAGCCTCTCCAGCACCGCGTGCATTTCCCAGGCGCTCCAGAAGCAATCCCAGCAAGCTTTTAAGTTGTTCTGCCAGCTGAAACACAGCATTAAAAAAAAAACCCCAACAAGCAACAAGAGAAGACGTCTAGTCCAAGCAAATGACATCAGATGGAGCAGCCGTGCCACGGCAAACAAACATCCACTGATAAGGCAGTGATGGAGCTTTTAACGACCTTCACTTCATGACTCATCACATCTGATGTAACTACAGCAGGTCCCCATGACCTAACCCTCGCGGCACACGCAGCGCTGCTCTCAGCCTGAATTAACCAAGGCACCCAGAGCCCAGCTGCTCCAAGCCGTGCTCCTCCAGCAACCAAGGCCCCAGGGATAACACAGCCTTCCGCAACACTCACATTATTTTCTTCTGCTTCCCACCAGTTTGTCCTCATCATACTTAACCATACAATCTAACCATCCTTTCTGAACCATAACAGATAGAAAATAATCCACAGCCTACCTTGTTCATGTGAGGGGACCACTTTCCGTGCCAGCGCAGCAGCTACTAACAGAAAAACCTGACCAAAGCTATATTTAAGCAGCATATCCAGCTTATAGGTCTCTGTTTCAACAGAAAACTCACCGCATCCCTACAAGGTGCGCCCAGAATAAAGAAAGATGCTGAGTACAGCCCCATTCTCTGCTCAAAGCTAGGGCATTCCTTAAATTCCAAGTCATCAGAAGAACCAGAATTAAAACATCAACATAAAAAAAAAAAAGAAAAAAAAAATTAGAAACAACCTACTCACAACACAGACCCCCCACCCCCCAAAAAAAAACCAAAAAACCCCAAAAACACCAAACCACAAGCCATAAGTAACACTACTAACAGACATATTTATCACACAGCTGAAACAAGATGGGGGTCCTGAGCCCCGGCTTAAGTGGAGGTCCCAGCCCAATGGGCTGAGGGTGCGTGGGTGGGGGTGCCAGGTGAGGCTCCCGGGGGTGATGGGGGCTGTCAGCACCCCTGCGGCTCCGGCATAAAAGCCGGTGGCTGGAGCTGGCTCCTCTCTGCACACGGTTACTCAGGTTGTAAGGAAAGCTTTAGGGGTAATTAGTTATAAAAGGTGGGGTTAGCAAGGGCAAAGCACATCTACAGGCATGAAGGGCTTTTTAACTTGTTTGGAGGAGTAGTTGGACGCAGAAATTTAAGGTAAGTTGATGTGGTTTGTGCTGAGCGATGCATGATGTTTTTTGACTTGTTGTGGGCTGTTTATTATGCCAGTACTCCACTGAGTACTGATGCCAGAGCAGCTCTGGGTGTGCGGCGTGTGTTGGTTTATTGCTACTAGGTGAAGTGATGCAGAGCAGTCACAGAGCTTGTGTTTAAGTGTGGGGTAAGGGCTGCCTGTGTGTGACCTCGTCAGCTTGGTTGGGGTTGCTGTAGCGAGAGATTTCCCTCCCTGGGGGGGGTTTGTGGCAGTTCTCTTCCCCCTTGCTGATGCTCAGGTGTTACTTTGAGTGTGTTACTGCTGCTTAGCTATAAAACTGGTAGTATCTAGCTGTGCATGGCTCAAGGTCTTCTTGTGATGGCCATAACTAAATAAAACTGGTTTTTGCTTTGGGTTTGACTTGTTTTTCAAGCTGTTCAGCACTGGGCTGCCTCACCTTCTCTGTCACCGTGTAATTTTGGCTTTGGTGTTGCTCACCTCTTTGCTCTCTGTAGTAAATAAGGGTCTGGCTAAATTCCATACTGACACCAGAGAAGGAAGAAGGATCATGCAGTAGTTGTTTTGAGTACTGAGCTTGTGTTTCTGCTTCTCTAGGGCACTGCTGCAGAGCCCTGCCTTGTTGTCCCCGGGAAACAAGGGTGATGGGGTGATCTGGGAACAGCTCAGCTTTCCATGCTGTCTCAGGTGGAGCCGCATGAGAAATGGCAACGCTTGGGACACCTTGAGCTGCTGTTGAGCTTCCAATAAACCCCAGGTCTGTAGCAAACCTCCAGCACCACGTGCGCTTGCTGGTGACCTGTAAGGCCAGCGGGAACGCCCCCGGGTGATGTGCTGCCGCTTTGCTCCCCGCGCGGTTCCTGCTGTATCGCCTCTCCTGGCAATGCCAGGTTGTGTTGGTGAGGGCATGAAACCTGTTGTGAGAGCAGGAAGAACCCAAGCGAGAAAATCGGGGGCCAGAAGTAGCAACGGGTAAAAGGCAAAGCTATCCAAGGACTGTAGAAAGAAGTCGTGGTTGTTGGATGAAATAAATCTGCAGTTGCTCTGATTGACTGGTAAGCCAAGCTGGCTTCCTGCGTGATTAGCTTTCTTCTGCTGCATGGTCATTAAATGGTTTTGGTCTAATTGCTCTGAAGCCAGAAGCTTTCTGTAGCTAAGAGAAACAGCTATGCGATGGAAATGAACGTGCTGCCTCCGTGTCCCTCACCAGCCAGAGGATCCATCCCTGGGGAAGAGGCTGTCCCAAAGGTGCAGCTGACCTGGACACCCGGGGGATGTCCCTTGGCAGCCCTCCTTGAGGACGCAGCCCCCGGGGCTTGCTGCTGAGCCAACCCATCAGTTATCCGCCTCCCCCGGGCGCGCGGCTTGCGCCAACGTCTCTTGGAGATGCGCGGCCTGCCTTTTGCAAAAGGCAAGAGCAAAATCCACGTGGCCAAAACACGTGAAGTTGGGGGCTTTGGGCAAGTTTTGGGCAAAGAGGGGCTTCGAGTGAGGTTTGCAGTGGCTGGTGGGTTACGGCCTGGCTCGGGAGCAGCAGCTGCTCTTCTCCAGGCTATCGCAGGGGGGAGAGGAGCTGATGTGGGGGCCTGGCTTGCTCTTGCGTGCTTTTCAGGCCCGGAGGAAAGCTGTTGCAGGCAGATGGCTCTTGAGGAACCAGGTGGGCAGCTTCACCATCCTGCAGTCTCAGCTCATGCCAGCTTTTAAAATGAAGGTGGTTGCCTGCACGGTCCCTACGGCCAGCTCCTTCCTCGCAACGAAAACATGGTGTTTTCCCCCCACTGCCAAGTGTTGCTTCATTATTCAACTCATGAAGCACTTCCTTCTGAAGCTGCAGTGAAATTACAGCAGAGAAGGAGGTGAAGAGGAGTATTTAGAGGTGTTTTTTCCTTCTGAGTCACAAAGCAACCTGTGGCTACTAGTCACCCCGTGCAGCCGGCGCTGTCTGCGGACCTGGGGTGGAAAAGCCTCTGTGTTCCTGGAGACCCCCCGGCTGGCCGGGCCCCGTGTCCCCTTCGGGGTGCGTGGGCGGGCTGTCACCTCGCGTGGCGGCTCTCGCCGATTGCGGGGTGGCGTGGGAACTCTTCATCTCGGTGTGAGCTTTGCTCTCCTCAGGAGGGGGAGTTTACAGCACTGGCTCTTTCTAAAATGATTTCCGTTGGACTTCAATATCTAAAGTGTTTTTTTATTTCGTATTAGATTGTTGAAACATGCAACTGTGTGTTACGCTGTGCTTATTGCCCTGGGAAGTTCCTCCATGGGAGGAGAAACCACTTGTCCAGTGGTCCGCTTGTCCCAGCTGTGGGCTGGGAGGCTGGCAGCGGGGACCTGCCTGTGTAGCTGGGATTGAGCCCCCCAAAATACATTTTCCCAGGTGGATATCTTGGATACGGCTCTCCAGCTGGCCAGGCATGTTGCAAACAGCAGCTCTGCCCGAGTGATATCACATCGGCTAAATAATTTTCCTGGCTAGTTGCTAATTACTGCTTCTAGGTGCAGCTTCCAACATGCGCCAGCCCCAGCCCAGCCTTCCCTGCGAGGGGAAGCGGTAGCGGTGGGCAGAGGAATTTTTTGAGCATCCTCTGGTATTAGAGGCCAAAGCTGCTGCTTGCTCGTTAGGGCTGTGAGAGGGGATAATTAACTACCCGGCTCCCCTGCCTTTCAGCTCCAATATGGGGGAGCAGGGCTGGAAGCCTTGAAGGTTGGTTTCCTCCGTAGCAGCTCAAAGCAGCCCATGGTCCCAGGGGTGGAGACCCTAAAAAAAAAAAAGCAGCTTTTTCCTCCCCCGAAGCACCCAAAGCATGTAAAGCCCAAAGGTGCCTCTTGCAGGGGAAGGGGGTGAATTGCCGATGGGGGAGGTGGGCTGGGGGCTGCAGCAACGGGGGGCTGGTTGGTGCAGGGGCAGGCATCACATCAGGGAAGTAAAGCAGGTTCAAATTTACATCCAGAATAAGAGGTAATAATAGGATAAAACTTCCTTGAGAGAGATGCTATTATTTCATTAGGTGGCCAGGCAGAGCCCAGCCTTCTCTTAGTCCTGCCCAGTGATGTCCTCTCTATCACTAAGTCCCGAAGAATGAGCTCGAAGCATATTTAAATCGCGCTTTTTGTTTTCTCACAAGTGATAAAGATCTTTAAGTACCATTTCTATGGGGGGGTGGGGGAAGTCATAGCAAGCATCCAAGAGATTTGGGGCTTTTGGGGGTGTTGAGGAGCAGCCCAAGAGCAACAAGACAGTACTCCGGGGAAATCTTTCCTGGCTTTTCTGCCAAGCCCTGCTGGGGTCGGTGCTGTAGAGAGGGATGGTCGTGGGAACAGCTTTGGGTTTGGCGCGGGCGCTGGGAAAAACCCGCCTCCCACCCCCGAAGCGGCCGAGGGCTGACTCCCAGCAGAAACTGGCCGCTTCCGAACAACTCGCCAAGGCGGCAGCCGAATCGGGGCCGGGCAGAAGCCCGCGAAGGAAGCGAGCGGCATCCCCTAGCATCCCTGCGGTGTAAAACCTAGCTTCATCCCCACCCCTCCCAAATACTCTGGCTTGGAAAGCACAGAAACAAGAGCTTGCTGGCCAAGCCCTCCTTTACGGGGAGAAGGATTTGAGCCAGCTCTTCCCTCCTCTTGCGCTAGCGGGGTCACTTTTTGGGGGAAACGCTCCCACAAGCTGCTCTGGTCCGGGACAATGGTTTTGCTCCTGCGGACGCGGCCTCCCCAGCTGCGGTTTAGGGAAGGCGGCCGCTCAAAACCTCACCCGGCCTCGTCCCCTCGCGCTGCCGCACGCCGAGAGCGGTTGGATAATAACAGCTTCGCCGGATGCATTTCTCCTTGCGGGTGTCCCCCATCGCTTGGTTATGCAAGTGTGTTTTGTCGTGTTTCTGAGCGAGCAGCTCTGCGTGGCGTTTATTCAAAACCCAGCCCGGACGGAGGGATAACCCGCGCCTGCTGTCATGTGAAAGTGCTCGCTGTCGCATCGGCCGGGGACTGACCCGTCCTCTCTGGCTGTCTTTAGTGGGGGGAAGATGTCGGACGGGGTGTTTTTAGGAAATAGGGATGTGGGTTTTGCTGAGGGGCGGGAGGAGGGAGATGCCTTTTGCCCTGTTGGGGAAAGCGCCGGGTGCTGGGTGTGCGAGAGTCTCTGCTCAAGGCTGGGGGGAGCGATAAAAGCACCTCCAAATCGGCGATGGTGC
>VXBL01009152.1:274875-328025 GCA_013400195.1 Aramus guarauna | reverse complement strand
ACCTCTCTAGGAAGCCTGTGCCATGTCTTGAGCACCTTCTCAGTAACAAAATGTTTCCTCATGCCAAGTTCGAACCTCCCCTGAGGGACGCAGCTTTGAGCGTTTCCCACGCATCCTGGGCCTGGATTTCAGGGTGAAGAGATCAGCACTTCCGTCTCCACTTCCCCTCCTCAGGAAGCTGGAGAGAGCAATAGGTCGTTCTTCAGCCTCTTTCCAAATTAGACAAACCTATTGTCCTAAGCTCGTCCTCAGAGGACATGCCTTCCAGCACCTTCACCAGTTTTGATGCCCCCCTCTGGATGCATTCAAGGACTTTAACATCATTTTTAAATTGTGGGTCCCAGAACTGCAAACTGTACACAATACACCTATGCTGGGAAACAGTTGTGCCTGTCTCTCGTGCTTTCTCTGGCGCTGTTTCCTGGATGGACCTTGGATCTATGTTGTAAGTGGCTTGTTGTCTGGATGGATCTCTCAGATGTATATTGTATGTTTTTTCCACTCCTGTCTTTGGTCCTGTCTCTTTTGAACCTGAATGGAGCCCTTGGAGGGTCCCTGGACCTGATTCAGCACTTGCTGTTTCTGAAGCTATTGATAGACCATGTTACCATCCCCCAGCTCTGGCCATCGTTCTTATGTCCTGTGGGATGGCACCATGTTGGTGAGGGTGTTGGCTGCACTGAGGCTGCTCTCAGCTCCTGGATCACCTTCCCTTTGGGAGCAGCCCTGCTCTTGCTGCTTCCTCACAGTGTCAGAGCCTCTGTGTCATCAGATAATGTTTTGTGAACTCTAGTGAGCAGTTACGCAATGTCAAGGGGTGTTATCCTATTGCTTGAAAGACAATGCACATGAATGATTAGTTGGCAACAGGGGCTAAAGAGTCCATAGGCCTTGAGGTGGACAGCAGGAAGGGTTTTTCTGTCATCCACTGTAGCATACCTAATGTACAACAGCTGCTCCTTGGCAGGGCAAAGGCTTCTCACCGTTTTGTTACAGTGTGTGCTGATCGTCAAGAGAGTAAGGTAAGGGTCAAGTATTTGCCTGTAGAATCACAGAATTATAGAATCGTTTAGGTTGGGAAGGACTTTTAAGATCATCAAGTCCAACTGTTAACCTAGCACTGCCAAGTCCACCACTAAACCACATCCCTAAGTGCCACATCCATACCTCTTTTAAATACCTCCAGGTGACTCAGCCCCTTCCCTGGGCAGTCTGTTTCAATGTTTGATGACCCAAAATCTCTGATAGCTAATGCAATTTAGTGAAGAAATGTTTCCTAATATCCAATGTAAACCTCCTCTGCCACAAGTTGAGGCCATTTCCTCTTGTCCTATCACTTGTTACTTGGGAGAAGAGACCAACAGCCACCTCGCTACAACCTTCTTTCAGGTAGTTGTAGAGAGCGATAAGATCAGCCTCCTTTTCTCCAGCCTAAACAACCCCAGTTGCCTCAGGCATTCCTCATAAGACTTGTGCTCTAGACCCTTTACCAGATTTGTTGCTTTTCTTTAGATGTGCTCCAGCACCTCAATGTCTTTCTTGTAGTGAGGGGCCCAAAACTGAACACAGCACTCAAGGTGCAGCCTCACCAGTGCCGAGCACAGGGGGAAAATCACTTCCCCAGTCCTGCTGGCCACACCATTTCTGATACAAGGCCAGGATGCTGTTAGCCGCCTTGGCCACCTGGGCATACTGCTGACTCATATTCAACCAGCTGTTGTCCAACACCTCCAGGTCCTTTTCCACCAGGAAACTTTCCAGCCACTCTTCCCCAAGCCTGTAGTGTTGCATGGAGTGGTTGTGACCCAGCTGCAGGACCCAGAACTTGGCCTTGTTGGCCAACAGCTGGCCTTGGCCCATCGATCTGGCCTGTCCAGATCCCTCTGTAAAGCCTTCCTACCCTCAAGCAGATCAATACTCCCAACCAACTTGGTGTTGTCTGCAAACTTACTGAGGGCGCACTCGATCCCCTCGTCCAGATCATTGATAAAGATATTAAAGAGAACTGGTCCCGGTACTGAGCCTTGGGGAACACCACTTGTGACCGGTCACCAGCTCCATTGACCACAACTCTTTGGGTCCAGCCATCCAGATGCTTTTTTTACCCAGTGAAGTGTATGCCTGTCCAAGCCATGAGCAGCCAGTTTCCCAATAGAATGCTGTGGGAAATGGTGTCAAAGGCTTTACTAAACTCTAGGTAGACAAAATCCACAGCCTTTCCCTCATGCACGAAGCAGGTCACCTTGTCATAGAAGGAGATAAGGTTAGTCAAGCAACACCTGCCTTTTGTAAACCCATGCTGACTGGACCTGGTCACCTGGTTGTCCTGTACATGCCGTGTGATGGCACTCAGGATGATCTGCTACATAACTTTCCCCAGCACTGAGGTCAGACTGACAGACCTGTAGTTATTTATGAAATAGAGGCTTCTCATATTTCCTGCACAGTTACTGTGGTCTATGATGCAGCTGAAGGAGTGGGCAGGTGCGTTGTCTTCAGTGCTCTGAACCTCTGGACTGGCAGCAAATGAACAGTGTCCTTCAGTACAGAAGTATGTCAGGAGGAGTGATGCTTACACAACACTTGTGCAGAGCATGCTTATAGTTAAAATCTCACATGACACCTCACCATCAGAGCTGCTGTGGGGATCAGCAGTGATATTTCTCAGAGCAAAAGATTTGCTAAAGAGGCAGGCAGGCTCAAGGGAACTGGTTGTTCCAGTTATCTGCAGTGGGGTTTGGCCTTTAATTGCCTGAAGATGCTGAGAAGCAGGGCAGTCGGTGTAAGAAACTGAGATCTCAGGAAAAGGGACAAGGTTTCTTTTATTCCATGCCTCAGTATCTGCAGAGGCAAGGAGGTCCCATAAAGTCCCAAGAAGAGGCCATTGATACTGCAAGGGACTATGAAGCCTTTTGATGCTTTACTTGAAGAGCCATAACACTTGTGTGGTTTGAGAGTGAGGTGCCTGCGCAAATCAGTGTTCCTTTTTCTCTTAATTACTTTTCATTCTAAAGTGAATCTATCACCCTGGAGGTGTGTGGGTTTGAGTAGGTTGTTCAGGCATGAGTGGTCTCAGCAATGCTGGAGTAGGAGAATTGGAGAGGCCTGCACTCAGGGAAGAGCAGTCAGAAAGGGGATCTTCATATACAAGCCATCCTGTGGTCCCAGAGTTAGAGACACTTCCAAGCTCGACCCAGATGGCTTGGGAACATGTGGAATCCCTATTCAGCCCAATTACACTGACACAAGAGACCAAACAATATATGCAAAAGTTGTGGAAGTTATAAATGTGTACAACTCATGTTTTGAAAGTATTACAGGATGGAAAGGATATTCAGAACTACAGTTCTGAATCAAAGGGTGTTTCTGGTGTAAGGAACACAAGAAGAAAGCTCAGAATTCAAGTTGTTGGGATATTTTGTTTGGTTTGATTTTTCCTTTCCATCCTCAAGACAGAGGATGACGTGCAAATAGCTTGCAGACACCTTGAAAGAAAGTGGCCACTGATTTGCGCACAAAAGGGTGGAATGGTTAGAAAAATGGATCCTTGAAAGCAGTTTCAGTTCTGAGGCTGCATATGTAAAAAGCCCAGAAGGGCTCTCATGAGGAGAGATGCCTGTGGAAGTGACATCACATTAATCAGTTTGGGCGACTGCAGTGTAGTACTAACAGATTGTGCTTTATAAAGAACATGTATAGCAGTGATGTTATTCAGAGCAATACTTGCTATGCTATCTTTTGATTAAATCTCAAAACCCCAAGTCTTGGGATGGGGTGCAGAAGCTGAAGCCTGCTTGCCACTTGACTGTTCATACAAGAAACCCTTCAAATGTTCGTAACTATAGTCAGAGGACAGCCAAATAAGAGGTGAAATTCAGTTCTGTTATTTGAAATTTTCAGGATCAGGCCCTAGTGAGCACATTTCTTCCTGTCATGGAAGGGTGAAATGAAACTTCTCTTTTGATGGGTGTTTCAGCTCAGCCTTTATGAGCTAGTTAAAAGGGCTGATCTTAGGACCTGGTCTATTTTCATTGCATGTGTTACACAGATTTCCTTAAAAAGGAATCTTGTGCCTTAGCTAGGAAGATAAATAATGAGAAAACATCTGCTATTTAAGCTCTGGACTGACCTATAAATCTTAATGACGTATGCAATCCCAGAAGCAGAAATCAACTACAGATTGCAAAATTCTCTCACTCTCTCCTTTTGGTTTTCCTTTTATTCTATTTGTTGGTTTGGGGTTTGTTTGGTTTTTGTTGGTTGGTGGTTGGGGGTTTTTTTGTAACAATTTTGTTATTGTTCCTTTAATTGGTGGTAATTTGGGAGCCCAAGTGTTGGGTTTTTTTTTTTCCCTCACTGTTTCATTATAACTGATAGGAGCTGCTAAGAGGAGGGAATGGCAACCGTAATAACACAAAAGGGATGGAACAGACAGCCCCTACAAGGAGCTGACAGGCAGAGAATAATGACAGAGTAGAGGGCGGATAACTAATAGTTTAGATGATTTACTCTTGAGAAGCTCTGGAGGGTGGGATGCTTCTTTGCCTGTTTATTTCAACCTCACATGTTGAAGAAATGAGTTTGCTTAGCTGCTTTAATCCTTTGCTGCATTTTCTCCTACCAGAAGATGGGAATCTGCTTCTCTCTTCAGTGCTTCCCTGTGGCCTGCCTCCCAAAGACAAGATTGCTGTTAAGAATAACAAGAGATTTCTCTCTCCTTTTGCATCTCGAGCTGCAACAGAAGGGGCTCAGCAAACTTTTAAAACAACTATATCTGTGATGACCATAAAAATAAAGAGGCTAGAATTCAAAATGCAGTGGAGAATGTCAGGGTCGGTATTCAGAGAAGGATGGGGCATGGCTCACCTGTAGCATGAGCAAAGATAAGGAATTGCTCGTCTTGAATTTACCTGAGATGCTGAATAAAGTTGGAGGGACTCTCACACAGCACATCATTCTGTTATCTGTTTGTTTATTGCAAGGTTAGGCTAATTTTATTCTGCATTTCACATTGCTTTAATCTAACCATTGGAAGATATGATGTTGGGGTAAAAGTCTCAGGAGGTTTTGAGCAGCATATGGACCATTTCTCTTGATAAATCATAGAACCATCCCCCTGCAAGTGGGCAGGCATGGAGTAATTCTTCTCCCAAAGCTGTTAAGAGATCCTTACATCCCATGAGTCAGTATCCTTGGTCTGTAATTTCACAGACAGGTCCGTGGGTAAGATGCCTATGGAAATCATTCACTTTTCTGTCCCATACTGGGACAGGAGGGACAAGTAAGTTGGGCTGGAAACTCAATCATCTTCTGGGAGTGGTGCTCCCCATTGTAAATTACACTAGACAGGCATGACAGCAATTCTGGAGTAATTGGGCTGACACTATTCAGGCACACAAGCAGACTAAAAATAAGATAGTGTTTTATGGTTGAAACAGCAATTCAGGGAGTGAGAGCTAAAATTAAACACATGGTGATACTCTGTTTTGTTGTTTCCTGTGCCCTGAATACCATCTGCTTGAAAATCAGGTGAATCCAAGTGTTACTCTGAAGGGCTCTCCTTATTAGATTCAGATTTTCTTAAAGTAGAGTGAAGAATTTTGTCTAAAAGAGGAAATAAATAGGACTCTTAATAAGTAAATGCAGAAGAGACTGCAAACTGATCAGTGATCAGAAGAGGGTGAATGGGTTTGACTGACATCTGGAGTAAAGCAGTGCTGTGCTCTTTCAATTACAGGTTTAAGACTGCCACAATTGACAGATTAAAGGTGTTCAACCTAATCCAAAATTATACTTTCCACAGTCAAATTGACCATTGTGTCAGCTTCAATTTGTTCAGATACGTCACCCACAGTGACTGATTGGACTGATTCACTTGCGCACTCTTTGACAAGGTCCCTGTTTTGTGTTCACTCCTTACTCTTGCTATTTCCCTTGTCAGACAGATACTCTAGAGGCATTTCCATTATCTCCCATGTAGCTGTACCTCAGAAATGTACTGGACTGGAAAGAAAAATCCTCAGGCCAATTATTCTGACATAAACTCTACTTATCAGAAAGCACTAGAATATGAAACGTAAGTTAAAATAGCTCAAAAATAGGACACATACATACACACACATATACACCCCAGGCAGACACCTAAGTAATTCTGTGCTCAGAGTCTCTGCCGTGACTGAGAACGGATGAGCACTTTTAAATAAGAAACAACTCAAACATTGCCTTAACATCCAGATTGAAACAGTCTCTCTGAGAATGGAAGTGCTTTAATTTAAAGCAAACCCAACAAATTGTTTGCACAGATCTGCCTTGTATTTTTTCTGTTAGGAGCAGAAGTAGCATGCTGCTTGGAGAACAGTTATCCTGTAATCTTCCTGACTCTTTGAAAAAAAAATAAATAAACAATATTTACAAATTTCTGAGAACGATGCTGGTGCTGATGCTCTTTGGGCGAGGAGAGAGGGAATGATAGAGGGAATAAGAGATGAGCTGCATTTCTTCTGCGTGAACTGAAGGAAGAGGAGGTACTCATCAAATAAGCATAAAGACGTGAAGTGGCGTTCAGATTAGTGAGTTTTAACTCAAGCCAAATTAATCAGTTGGGGTGTCCCTTGTGAGCAGACTGAAAGCATGTCACATCTCACTGCTGAAGGTTCCTGTGGGGAGCTTTTGGAGACCTCTTAGTGGTGTACCCTGACTTTCCCCAAGAGTAGGGGCAGTCCTGCGGACAGCAACACGCTAACAGTGAGGGGGTGGCAGGGTGCAGCCTCGCCGGCTGCGGGCCTACAGCAGTGCCACCAGAGCGGTCAAACTCAAGGCAACGCAGAAGGGAGGAATTTGTTTGGTCTTAACTCCCTTGAGCTTCAGGTAAAGAAAAGAGAAATCACTTCTTAGCTCTACATACTAGCAGTACATAGGGTTGTGACTGGCAGTCAAGCCCCAAGCATGATTCTTGCTGAAACTTCACTTGAATCTCATCTCAAGGTGATGTAGATGCGTGTATCATTAATTTCATTGCCCTCTCAGATTCTTTTGCATCTCTGTTAGTGTTTTGGGGTGGAGTTTTTTTCTGTTGTTTTACTCTTTGAAGTTATCCATGGACATAAACATGAAATATTTTTTATCAGGTTACAAGTACATAAAAATGTCCAGTGTTATCTATCTCTGTAATCCACCTGTCAGTTTCACACACAGCCATTAGTGGAGTTTCCAGGCACTGCAATACCTAACACTTAAAAGAGATACTACAGCCAGAACAAACATTACTTGCTTATCCACCAAAAAAGACTTGCACTAAAGTGCACTAAAGCTGAATGAAGTTTTTTTCTCCCTCTGCTTGCAATAGCAGTGCTGAGGGGGATGCATGCACAGGTTTGTGCAGCTTACAGGACAGTGGCATGCTGCAGAGGCTTATGAAGCAGGACATTAAGGACTGAGTATGGTACCACTTGTTATCAGTGCTAGAAAATCCTTTGCTTTACAGTCTAAAGACTCCCATAGTTAAAATACATTTATTCTACAGGGCATTTGCCCAAAATGTTACATATCCCTTGAAGGACTCAAAGTGAAATTGCTGGATTTTGGTTTGTAATTAAGTTTTGAATTAGAGACAATGTGGAAGAAATGCTCTCTTTCTGTTATGTTTTATGGGCAAGTCTAACACCTTAGAGAACTGGTGCAGATGTTTGAACTTTGGCATATACATTATACCCAACCACAGCCATGCCTTTGGATTTTCTGAGCAGTTAAAGTTATTGAGAAAGATATGAAATGTGAAGCATAAGGGCACAGCATTACCTAGTATTGTCTTTTTATCTAACAGTTTCATTTGCCTCTATGAATTCTTAAGCATATGCCTCATACATATGCCTCAGTATTTGTGTACAGCAGCAGAATTTGATTTTAATTACTGATTTTCCAGCTTTCCATAGTCATGGGTCACATTACATGGAGGTAAGTAAGATGAGAACCATTCCTTCTCTCTCTCTTTGGGTATGCTTGCAACCCTCATGCATAAGCAGGCTGAGCTTATACTTTTTGTTAAGATACATGTTCACATGCAATACAACCTGTGAGGGGAAGTCATGGAGCAGCTAGACTCCTTGTATGTTTGTTGACTGTAAAATCAAAAAGTACCACTGGAACCATTTACATGACTCAGGGTTCAGTTTTTATGGAGATGAGCTGTAGCTGTCACTCTCACTTTAATCCGGAGGTGAGAGATTTTTATAAGCAACTAAACTGTGAAGAACTGGCAAGAAGGCAGAAACAAAGAGGGACCATGGAGGTAAGCTTGTTCAGTCAGTACCAGTTAGTAACAGTTTGAAGCAAAGAAGTAAAATCATCAGAGATTCAGCAGGGGAAAAAAGCAGAAAACCATCATTGACTTGACAAGATCTAAAACCCCTACGAGAAGAGGCAGAGAGGGGGAAGGCGGTGCACCAACAGGACTGAGGATCAGCCTGTTCTGAGGAGAAACAGAGGTTGACAGGTCTCTGCTTGATTGACAGCACCTTGGCCAGCAGAGACTCACGAGGTGACTGCCCCGTGGATACTGAGCATATGAATGCTTAGCCTAATAATGTTAGTCCTGGCCCACTGCTGTGTGTGTTAGCAATAAATAAGACTATTTTTATACATGTACAATCCTGCTTTTGGGCCTCTATGCCAGTAAAAGATGCTCAAAACATTGAGGGTTACATTTAATGGGATCTCCTGTACTATGTGGACTGCAGTACTGGCCTCAATTAATTCCTCCTTGAATTAGAGCATATCTGTTTAGGGGAAAAAATAAAAAAAGGCACTCTGTCTTGATTGAAAAGTTTTCCAATGATGTATACTCTATTGTAGCCCTTGGGAAATAATTACAGTGTTTCATTATCCTGAATGTTAAAAATCTGCATGTCAGTTTTATTCTGAATTTGACTGGTTTCAACTTCCAGCCAGAGAATGTTGTTATATATCTGCTAAACTGAAAAGCCCACACATTATCAAGTTTCTGCCTCCTTTTTTTTATGCTAATTAAATAAGTCTTTTGCCTTCTCCTTGACACGCTAACCACACTCTCACCTTCAGGTCTGTACCCTAGTCATACGCCCCGAGCCCACCATTCCCCTGAGTGGGTATTTTCTGAATGCTCATCAGTTCGTCAACACCCAGAAGCAGACACAGTACTGCAGAGATCATGCCAATATCACACAGGCAACCCATGACTGGCAAGAGAAAAAGTATTTCCTGTTCATGTAACTGAGCATTGCAATGGCTGATGCATCACCCTGAGATGCCACCTACCATGTCACCTACTACACCTCTCGGCACTGACTGCTGGGGTACCCTGTGCACCCCTTCAGTGTGAGGAATTCTCTGTTGGCAGATTGTCATGGTTTAATTCACCAGGCAGCTAAAACAACCACACAGCCATTCGCTCACTCTCCCCACCCCAGTGGGATGGTGGAAAGAATTGAAAAGAATAAAGGTAAAACTTGTAGATTGAGATAAAGACAGTTTAATAGGACAGAAAAGGAAGATTGTAATAAAAATAATAATCACAGAATCATCATCAACAACAACAATATACAAAACAAGTGATGCACAGTACAGTTGCTCACCACTCAGTTCCTGAGCTGTGGCACCTCCCAGCCAACTCCCCCAGTTATATACGGAGCATGACATCATATGGTATGGAATATCCCTTTGGCCACTTTGCGTCAGCTGGCCTGGCTGCGTCCCCTCCTAGCTTCTTGGGTACCCCCCTGCCCTCTCTTTGGCAGGGCAGTATGAGAGGCTGAAAAGTCCTTGACTGCTTGGCAACAACTAAAACATCAGTGTGTTATCAACAGTATTCTCATCCTAAATCCAAAACCCAGCACTATACCTGCTGCTAGGAAGAAAATTAACTCTATCCCTGCCAAAACCAGGACACAGATATAGCCCTGTATCATCATGCATGTCATTGGCTTGTGCCCAATTTAGCAAGTGCTCCAGACCAGTGATCTGCGATCTTTATCACTCCCACTGACTCTTTTTGTCAGGGTAGACTTAGTCGGTAACGCAGTTATGTTTCCATCCATGCCGTTGATAAAAGTGTTTGATAGCAGAAAGGCAAAAATGAATTTGTAGGGGAGTTTGCCCAAGTCTCACCTCTTTGACTGATGTTACTCTGCTTTAATTCCTCTGAACTGATTCGTGTAGTAGGCAGTGCTCTGCTTACCTGGTTTTTATACAGCACGGAGAAGTACATCTCTTGACACCTGTTGAAGCAAACATGGAGCCATGACAGGATAGTCCAGTCAATGTAATGCACCACGCTGTAAGACAGGTGAAGTCCTGCCCACCCCTCACACCAGACCAACACGTTGCTATTGGAGCTGCTGCTTCTCACATCTTTGATGTTGCTGCTCTAACCCTTAGAGTGAAATAGGGCCAAGAACTGATCCTTGGAGACTAGCACTCATAACTCATCACCTAAGTGACTCCTGCTGCTCTTACATTTGCTGGTGCCAACAGGCTTACTTCAAGGTTGCCGGCTTATGTTCATGGGGCAAACGATGACTTTGTTTAATGTTTCCTGACTTCCCACTGCTTGTTCTTGCAACATCTATGTTGTTATGACATCTGTTGAAAAACCAGAATGATATATAAATGTGAAAATCATTCCTATAAACCAGCAAGCAGCAAAGCAGACAATGAAGTACAGGGGATTACATGTGTATTATACAGGGAATAAATTGTATTAACTAAATACAAACAGACATTTTCTTGGTTTTGTCTTTTGGAATGAGAACGAAGGGGACAAATCAACAGAGCAGGGATACCCTGGTGAAACTTCACTGAAGTCAGTAGAGTTACACCAGGGATACATTTGGCTGATTCTTTCGCTAACGGCTGTATGAAAGCCTTAATATAGAGTTTCTGCATGTGTGAAGTGTATGCCAAGACAAACGCAACGTGCTAAATGGAACCTCTTGATTTATTTAAATAAAAAATATGTTACAAAAAAACAGTGGATAATTGGAGTGGAATGGATCCAGACTGGAATCGTCTGTCTCATGTCTCCAGAGTGTCTGAGGGAGGAGCAGTAAGGAATATATACTTTTATACCTAAGCAATGTAGGATATGCAGATAGCAGATAATTTCTTGAAACTGCTAAGATCCACCAAGGGACTCAGAGCTCTTTAGAAGACAAAGGTTGTAATCAGATGTAAAACAGCACTTTTGGCTGCAGTGGATATGGACTAAGAGATTACCAAAGACAGCCTGTTCTCAGCAGTTCATCAGTTCTGTTTCTTATAGGCATTTGCCTCCTTCTCCCCTTCCAGTTTAGATCTGCCAGTATCATTGTCACTCCCTGCCTGACCAAAATGGTGTAAGTATTAAAAAAAATAAATTCCTATCAAAAGTGTTAAGGCTAAACAAGCTTGTCTTGCCTTTACTGGATTGGAGTATAATCCTAGAGATGTGCTATGGACATGGTAGCTAAGCAGTCATGTCTGGGGCTAGGCTAGGCTAGAAGAGGCAATATTTTGGTGTGGATCAGCAACAGCCTAAACAGCATCTCTGAACACAGTCCAGCTTCAGTGTTTGAACATTATGGACTTCCTCCTTACAACCCCTAATTGCCTGCTAACTGTGGCAGTACCTGGAAGCCTCCAATGGCCACCCTTCTGCTTATGCTAACCTATAAAACCATTTAAGCCATGTAACTATCAAGCTGCTTGGAAACCTGCCTCACATCAAAGGTCTGGTTGGTTTCTCAAGCTCTGGTTTTCCTCTGCCTTTAATATGCTGAACCAAACAGGCGCTCCCAGAGCATACCTAACTTGCACTTGAGGGCTAATGCTGGGAGGAGGGAAGGGGAGAAGTGATCGTGTATCCAACAACTTCAGATATGAGAGACACAATTTTGAAGGAAGGCTAGAAGGAAATCTAGTGCTTCCATGTGCACTGCTGGAAATGGTGCAAAGAAGCTTCCTCAAGAGATGAGGCTGTTCTACTTATCATGAAATAATTATGCAAATACCTCTAGGAAGTGGTCAGAGTAATCATAAAAGCTAATGCCCATATTAGCAGTGCATCAGGAACAGTGAATGTCTACAGCTCCCATGAAGGAGCACAGTGGAATAAAAACCCTCAAAGTTCTCAGCCGAGATGGGTCACTGTTAGGAATAATAAGGCAAATTTGTGTCTACATATGCACTCACAATTGGTGGCAAATTATTTTAATTTTAAGGAACTGTCTGTGATAAGAAACAACAAGCAAGAGGAGAGCAAGAAACTGGAGAAAAGCTAGAACACTCCAGGAAATTCCATCAAATCCCTGGATAGACACCGTCTCACATGTTGAGAAGTGTGATGCTGCAGCACTGGAGGAGATATCTTGGTTACGTGAGTATTGCAGTATTGCTGTGTTTGGTGAAAGTACCTGTTGGAAGAGCAAGACGGAGTGGCAGTGCTTGCATAAATGTATTGGGATGGAAAAACACTAAAATATGGTCCATAGAAAGGATTGAAGGTGAGATTTTCAAAACTTGTTTTAGAAAGCTGACATTCAATTCTCCTTCATTTTTAGGGGGAAAAAGGTATCCAAATTGGACACCTTTGAAGATGCCTCCTTTTTTCAAAGGAATGTAAATTCATTTTAATTGGTTTGTATTCTTCAGCTGTTCAAGCACTTTAGAAAATGTCACCATGAGTCAACAAAGATGTGCTAATTGATTACATCAGTGAGTTTAACATTACCATCCCAGTATTAAATTAATTCCTCAAGGTTTATTATATGGCTTCTAAAAGAAGTTGTCTCCTATTAGACTGAGTTATATGAAAAATAGTAGTAACTATTACCTCAGTGCTATCAAATCCAAATGCCTTGGGGCAGTGTCAATAGCCTAACTTTGACATCCTGAAGTTTGAATATCAACATGTGAAATCATGTTCTTTCACAGCCTGACCCAGTGTCCACACAAGTCAGATGATAGAAAAGTTCTGATGACTCCAACAGGTCTTGATTCGGGCTTTTAATATGGCTTTTTCCACCCTATTTGATGTCTGACCTCATACAGTTTTGTTTCTGTAACAAAACTCCTAGGGAATCTCATTCTGCCCCGTACCTGACTTCTGCCTAATTTCTTAGAAACAGCAAGGTTGTTTGCTAGCACTGTTGAACTCAGAACAAAGCCTAAAGGCTGGTGAATATGTAGCTTATTTAAACACATACACATCTAGACAATAAGGTTTTATAGAGTAAAGGATCCATTTCCAGTTTGTGAGACACAAGAGTTATGCACATCTTAAAACACCAAATAAGTGTGGTGCAGAATGAGGCCTGTAATAACTTCTGATTTTGGGAGCCCATCCTGCAACCAAGCTCACCCACGGGAGAGGACAACATTGCAGTCCATCAGTTAATATGCTGGACTGGACCCTTGGACCTGCCTACTTTATTCCTGACCTACAAACCACATTGTATGAATGACTACAACTCTGCCAGCCTGAATTTCCCTCTGTTTAAAGGAAGAGAACGACACTTTTTTTCCTAAAATGCTTTGGTGCTTGCTTTGTTTGATTAGGACCAGCTTGCTTATAATTACTCAGATAGCAAGAAAAATTCGAACCAGCAAGAATTTTTTACATGGTGCCATTATGTTTTTTATGGCATGTTTTGCATTGGTAGTGTAACAAACTGAAAAACCACAGCTCCCTTTGAACCTCACTTTCTTCCTGCACACAGAGTTTTTCAATTTCACAGCGCACCACTGATTCCAGAGGGGGGGGCCGAGGGGAGAAGAGAAGTGATGATTTTGGCAGCGACACCATTATGATTTGCTAAAATAGCAGCTTGGCAAATCTGGTTTCTCAAATATCTCATGTTTTGTTAATTACTGACAGCTTTGTTTTTAACTGAACGTGAAACAATGTGGAGAAATGGGCAAGCGTGGCCCCTGACTCACCACTGCCCAGCTGAGCTTGGCAGGTGGGAACAAGCCGTCTCCAAGAAGGGGCCCGAGCAGAAATTCCTGCCCCAGTTCACGAGGCTCAGCAGATAAATGCAAGGGGAGAGGTCCTGGGACCCAGCTATGGGATGCCCAAAAGGGGCTGCTTCCACCCTGGGCTTGCTGGACCAGTAGAAGGTTGGAAATCTTGCCAAAAAGGAATGTGAAGCAGAGTGCTCAGCCCCCAGGGTTTCCTGGTGAGGTACCCCTTTCCCCAGCTGTGGTTTGATACACGTAAAGATGAGGCATGGGATGGCTTGGGGGAACTGTTGGCCTCAGTTCTGTCCCATGTAGGGAATCTGGGAGATCTGGCCGCTCTAGACCACCAGTGACTGGAAGCCTCCCTTCAGGGGCCAGTGTGTTTACCTGGGAATACATCTTCAGGGTAGGTGGAGCCAGGTCACCTTACTCATGTTTACTTCAGACTAGGGAGCACATCTCATGAAAAGCAGCAAAGTGTGAAATGGAGGTCTGAAATTAAGTGTGGGCAGTGGGCCAGAGCAGACACTCCTCTTGTAGTTCACCTGTCAGCATTTCCTGGCCACCTCGAAGTTCACATAGAATCATAGAATAGAATCACAGAATGGTTTGGATTGGAAGGGACCTTAAAGACCATCTAGTTCCAACCCCCCTGCCATGGGCAGGGACACCCTCCACTAGACCAGGTTGCCCAAAGCCCCATCCAACCTGGCCTTGAACACTTCCAGGGAGGGGGCATCCACAACCTCTCCAGGCAACCTGTTCCAGTGCCTCACCACCCTCACAGTGAAGAATTTTTTCCTTATATCTAATCTAAATCTACCCATTTTAAAGCCTTTACCCCTTGCCCTATCACTGCTTGCCCTTGTAAACAGTCCCTCTCCATAGAGCAGTATCTCCGCATACTTTGACCTCCACATACTTTCAGTGATGTTCAGTCTCCCCATGTTAACCAACACAGAGCATGCACACAAAGCATGGCCTCATTAGGCAAGCTTGACATCTGCACTTGGACTGGGAGCTCCTAGGCAGAAACATGGGAGCTTTGCATGAGCTGTTCTGCAGCTCCTGCCCTCCCTGCTCCTCTCCCAGGGAGCATGATGGGACCCTGGTAGCAGAACATGGGGCAATTCAAAGACATAGGAAAGTGGAAAATGCAAAGCTAATGAAAGACAAATGATAGTTTTATGCCTGCATGCATGTAACTAATCTATTCACTGCTCCAGATCTCAGGGGCCAAGAACATTACAGACTATTTTTTTAAAAGACCTGATACCTTACAAGATAACAAAAATATCCAGCCAGGTTAACAAATTTGACAAAAGCAAAAGAAACTGCTGAACTTCAAGGTTTATACTCATTCCTAATAAGTGGAGACTAGGATTAAAATATTCCTAGGAATCAGGAATCCAAAGGGTGCTTGTATGGTCACAAGATTCTGGACTAGCAAGACTGCTGGCCATGTAAAGCTATTTGTGCATAACTATTCTCCTAATGATCCCATGGCAACTTATTTTTTGACCTATGTTTATTGTATTGGGTAAATGTCACATCCACTTTTTGTCTCTTTATTAGCGTAGCTCATCAGGCGCTCTGTGTGTGTGTTTGTATATGCACAACACATAGACATAATTACACATAAGCCCTTGGTGTCACTTTTCCCAGAGCAGTGTAACACTTGCATATGAAATGAATTTTTATAGAAATAATGCTACAGAGATAATTTTTTCCAACCATTTTTTCCTTTTTACTAATACATAAGAGAAATGGAAATAGTGAGTCAGAATATATCTGTAATCACATGGCATGAAGAGAAATTCAGTTTCAGAAATGCTGAGCTTGGTGTCTAGTGAAGAAGGAATTCTGCAAACTTGGGCTGTACAACACACATCACAGATCTGGCATTTATGACTGATAAACTGTTTTGAGAAGCAACAGCATCTCAACTCTGATTGGTCAAATGAAATTTGCAATTGTCCTCTCACTGAAGTTAACTGGGGCTAAGGAAGTGTTCTGGGAAATCAAGCCTGTACAGTGAAAGCAGAGTGCTGGGAATACAGGCTGCCAACTTTGGCTCTTCCACAAACTCATTGCTTGACCTTCAGCACATCAGAAGGACAGGAGTCCAAGAGTGATCTGGGGCTGCTCTTCCATCGTTGGGCTGTCCCTCTTTAACTAACCCTTGTTTGTCTTGCTATCCATCAGGATCTCCTTTCCTCAGTCCAAAACAAAAGGCAGGGCGGGGGCGGGGGGGGGAGGAAATCCCCTATAAAGAGATCCTGAGTTATGAAGCACAAGCCCCGTTCCCAGAAAACCTCGCTAACAGGTTTCTCCCTCCTTACACGCTGCAGAGGAGGAAGTATTACTCTGTGAACTAAGGTGTTGCTGGATGAAGCAATGAACGATGCTTCAGCTCGCAGCCTCCCCATCCCGCACGCTCCCTCCTGCCCCCCTGCCACTGTGCAAAGGAGATCGCTCCTGCCCCACAGGCAGAGGAACCGCCTCATCTCACCGCCCCGTGCTCCTCCAGGCTGCCGCCGCAGGCCCGGGGGCCAGCTCTGCACAGCCGCCCCTGCGCCCCCGGCCGTGCTCCCCCAGCACCCCTGGAGCAGGCGCTTGCCACGCTTCCCTTCCCTCTGGCAGGTCGTTGCCTTGACCGCTAAACAATGGAACTGTATTTAAAGAACGAAAGGATACAAAAAAAAAAAAAAAAGAACAGAAACCAAGCGATGGCTGGGATTAAAGCAAAGAAAAAAAAATTACAGGAGTGGTGCAAAGTACAAAGGGGGTTAAAAAAGGAAAGAGAGAAAAAGAGATTGGAGACTTGAATAGCATTGAATATTTGAATTTCTTTTGTTTGCGAGCAGGTTTTTTTAAAGCCGCTTGGAAATGTGGAGGGTTTTTTTTCATACAGGTGTTGTGTATACATTTTTCCAATTAGAAGAATCTCCTTTATATATTTAGCACTATTTAGAGGGGACTGGGAAGATAAGGCTGCTGAGGAATGCTTCAGGCTAAAGCTAGGTTCTCCAAACTGGCTTTTGTTGCGCCAATGTGAATCACTTAATAATTCATATTTCAGAATACATTAATGCAAATGATAATTTTAGCTTGCTATTGAATTTTTAAATATGCTATACAAGCAATTTATGTTTCTGTTCATTTTCCCAGGTAAAACTGTTTAGACGTTTTTAACATATGCTTGGTTTCATTCATCATATATCATCCCATTGTTTTAATTTGGGGTAATTAAAAATTAGGAGCATCACAAATAATACATGGAGCCCTATGTTCATGGAAAAATAACATGGAACTGATACTCAGTCTTGCCATTTGAATGAAAGAGATTTTTCAATGATGCTGCAGTAACAAAATAGCAGTGTTCTGTATTTATGCAGATAATCTATATCTAAATAGTAATTACTGTGGTTAATCTATCTCTTTCTTTAAATCATTAGGGTTTTTTCTGGAATAATTTTTAGATTTACAAGGAATATTTGGTGTAGGAAGGACAAACATGTTGTTCCTCTCCTACTGGGCTTGCTAGATAATTAGAAGGCTGAAAATCAGAGGTTATTGAAGATTCACTTTCTTTTTTTGTTTCTGAAACTAATGGACAGCTTTGACCTCACTTTTCAGAAATGTGGTGGGAGCTCAAGTGTCAGGCGAGCTGGGAGACCCAGAGACCCCACGCTGGGCTTTGCCCAGGGAAGGGTAAGAAGCTCTGTGACTCTTGCATTGCCCCTCACCCCTCCAAGCGCCCCATGGGGCAGGAGCTGGTCTGTCCTGCCTGCCAAGTGACAATGGTCCAGCAATGTGTGACTTTGTAGGAATGTATTTAAAGCAGCTGTTGGGGACAGGGGACGCAGCATCCTGCAGTATCTTACTCTTCCACAAACAGCGCATGTGCCCTCCGTGATTTGTTGAGCAGAAATAAGATGTCCACAGAGAGGCAAGGGGTGAGGAGGAGATCCTGAAGCCCAGCTGTCCTTTCTCTCCATACTTCTGACAGTGGCCCTCCAGCTCCAGAGTACCTGTGGGGATGTTAGCTTGGCCCTTGCCATGTTCAAGGGGTATGTAACTTCCTTCCCATACAACCATGCCTGTAATGAAGGACAAGAAAGAGACTTCCACACCCTCTTCTCCACCACTGGGCGAGATGCACCACCCCATCACCTTCCCACTTTTCCCTCCTGGGCAAGAGATATAAAAAATGTTGCCTTCCATCCCTTTTCAGGACAGCAAAGCCATCCTTTACCACTGAGAGCGTCAGACTGCATTCAACAAACACCTTCTAGCCCCTGGCTTCCACTCGGCTGTGACTGCTCAACTGTGATAAAGTGGTAGCATTTCCTAGATATGAGATCTACAGACAGATATGACCCACCTAACTGCTGGACATATCCCTGAGCTTCCAAATGCAAATCTCATCCTGTACTTAATCAAATATCATTCATCCAGGGGGGAGGAAAAGAAAAAATGAAGGCGCTATTAGAAAGGAAATGGTAATGAGAAGAAAAGAGATATCAAGGAACCAAAATAATTTGTTATAAATTAATATTACAACCTGGGGATATAAATATGTCTGGTTATTGGAACGCACATTCTCCCCCTTAAACCATTGCTAGAAGCATAAAACTTCCCACGACATGCTGTATTGGTCAATGTATCTCTGTAAGAAGGTGCTTTGTATCTCAGAGGTAGCATAAGAGCCATTAGATGTGGGTGTTGCTATGGTAACTGCTCTTTTTTTTAATTGAATAGCATAGTAAGTAGTCTTGTAAAACCCACCAACCCGTAACTTGCTAGTGCCCTGAGGCAGCATTAATGCGAGCACCTTTTCTTTGTCTTATTTCCTTCCTAGAGAGATGCAGGTATCTCAGCATAAGCTACATCCTTACAAGGGTAGTAACTGTGCCAGGATAATACGTCCTACTGCCTCTTAGTAAAGGGATTATAAACCGAAGGTCGGCTTTATTCCATGCCACTTTATATACCATGGAGTCAGGTAGACAGAAGACTCTCCCCTTCTTTTGCAGATGAGTTGGGTAGCCAAAATCTTTTGCTATTGTGCCATCTTTCACTTCTTTCACACACAAAGACTGCCTCCCCACCCCAAGCCACAGTGCTGTATTGCAGCCAATTAGTAAACCATCCTAATGAAGCCTTCCAGCACACCAGTCAGTTGGATGAGATGACTTTTGTTTGGTGTAAGATTTACTGGTTTCCTCTTTCTCTTGACAAGTGGCCATGTGTCAAGTGTGATTCTTTCTAAATCTCCAAGACCTTCTGCTTTTATAACCCTCTTCTTTTCAGAAGAGCAGTGGTTTCTTTGACTGCTGAGCTAGATCACCCGCCTGGATCTTAGATCCTGCCTGTTCTTGCTGCTGATCATGTTTTAAGTCAGTAGCAGAGTATTTTTATAAGTACAAGTGTATCAGCCCTCCTCTGAGCAGGGACACTGTCTCCCTGGTTGAAGTAAGGCTTGTTTAATTTGGTGAAACACATCAATTTTTCAGCTTCATCTCCAGAATTCCCCTGGCTACTGCTGACAGGCACGCCCTGCCACGGTTTTGCTGTGGGATGCTCTGCATGGGGCTGTATCTCCAGTTTCATTGTCCTTGGCACTTGCAGCTCTCTCCTGGAGTCACCACCAGACTGTACTTGACCTGACCAAAGTGTGTTCATACACCTCTTCAGAAAGCTGCCAGCAGCTGGAGGGGAACAGCCCACACCTCCCTCGCCCTTCCCCTCCCAGCCCAGCCCCTCAGCCTCAGCACACCAGTGATGTTTTCGGTGGTGCTCGGGCAGGTCCTGCCCCTGGCTGACCAGAAGAGCTCCCGTGTGAACATGGGACTGCTGACTTACCTCTCTCAGGGTTGTTTCACTTTTTTCATGTTTATAATTCCTCATGACCAATCATCCCTATGCTGTTCTGTGCAAGCACACTGAATAGAGCACTTCATCACGACGAAGTGGAGATAACTGGCTTTGATGCTGAAAGAATAGCTAATGGCTTCTTTTGTTTGGAATTTTCATATATATATCTTGTCTGGGGCAAAGTCCACAGCTGAGATCTTGGAATCCCCATTCAGGTGCTGCCAAACAAGGGTGGCGCTGACACAGATTTTTGAGATAAGCATGCTTTTTTTTTTTCACCTTAAAGGTTTCCTGGTCATCTAGAAGTTCTGCTTTGAATGTTGCATAGTTTCAGTTTTGGCAAGGCTCAAACTGATCAGATCCAGAACTGTGGGTTCTCCTACATGAAAGTCCCAAGAAGCTCTCAAAGCACCTGACGTGCTGGCAGGATTGAGCTGCTCACATAATCCTGGTGTTGCTCTGCCATTTGGGAAGTTAATTTTCTCCTAGAAGGAAGTTATGGTCTTTAATCAAAGGCATCTGAAAAGTGACAAAGACTTCTAATTTGTTTTGATATTTTTAGTCCTATCTCGGGAATGTCCTTTATTGGAAAAGACGGATTAAAAAAATAGATAAAAAAGAGAAGGAAATGCTTGATGTGCACTTGAGGAGCCTGGATTTGTTCAAATATGAGCATGGAAAGTCTGAGTGATCTTCACATTCAGATCACAACTTCGCTGTAAAAGAAAGGTCACTTTTGCTTGTATTCTGGGGCAGCTTTTTCTCTTTTGTCCCCTTGGTAAGATCTCTTCTTTTGTATTATTATGGATGTACCTTGGTTTTGAACTTTTCCTTTTTTCTTTTTTCTTTTCTTTCTNTTTTTTTTTTTTTTTTTTTCTTTTTTTTTTTTTTTTTTTTTTTTTTTTTTTTTTTTTTTTTTTTTTTTTTTTTTTTTTTTTTTTGTACAGAGAACTGATATTTCATCTTTTAAAAGATTTACAAGAAAAAGAAATAATATATGCACCACTGTGGAAAAGCATGTCTCTGTTCATACCTTTGCATTTTACAGGAAAATATGTCATTCCTTTCAGATCCATGAATTAAGATGCACTATTTTTTGCTGAAGGCTATTTTAAATTAGGCTAATAAATTGCTGCTCTCTGCCTTGCGTGATAATGCATTACATTATCTACTGATGTACACGTATTGTTTGACTCTAATGGTGTGGAAATTAAATGTTAGACATGGGCCAGATGTTCCTATAGATGAATATGAAGTATGACTCTGTCGTAGCTGAGTCTCAATGGGACAGAAGGTAGACGGTGAGGTTTTCTGAACAACAGCAACAAAAAATCTTAAGTGGGTCACTTGCATCCACACCCAAGATCCAGCCCTAAAACTGAGCTGCTGAGGACCATTATCAACCTGAGCTCCATTATTATTCCTCAGCCAGACCTGGTGCCTTTCTTATTTCAAATGCTTCAGTGCTTATAAAGACACAAAGAATGGCTCGTAGAAATGGTAAATGTTTGCCATCTCTGTCAGGCTGACAGGAACAGCTCAGGGTGCATCCCTGGCTCCCGCCTTAGCTACAAACATTTTGAAGCTCTCCCTCTGCCCTTCCCCCTCTCCCTGTGTATTTTCATGCAGTGGCTGAGGGGGCAAACAGATGTACATTACAGTGAATATTAATGAAGGTCCCCCACTGGCATCTCCTCTCTGGAAAAGACGGGGGAGAACAGCTTACAATCTCCCTTGCAGGGCTAAATTACCCAGTGACTCATAATCTAAGTACCAGCAGAATGCTGCTGAACACGGGTATTTAGGATATTTGATAATGATGGACAGGGGCGTTTTTCAAAATTGTTAATAAAGCAGCTTTGCTTTGGGAATGTTCTGACTCGCTACAGCCCACTAGCACCTAAAAAAAAAATCCTAAGCATGATATTAAGTGAATGTTTATATTTGTGTGTGCGTATGTGCATGTATGTTCATATTGTGTGTGAGGTGGGAAGAAAGGACAATCTTTGCATTATCAGGAGGACTTTCAGCAGCAGTGAGTTGATAATGCATGGATCCTTTTTCACCAAAAGGGAGAGATGAACTTTCTTTTCTTTTTGCCAGCCCTACTTGCCAGAGTGGTCTCCTTTGACCACTGAGCTCAGTGCAACTCCGCACTGAGTATTTTTTAACACTGACCCAGAATGCAGATGGCCCCAGACTGGCACGCAGGAGCAGAAAACAGCTTTGCAGCCAGGGAAATTTGGGCTTGTATAACTGGAGAAAGGTGCTGTGAGGTGCCCTGAAGAGTGAGGTGAAGTGAGAGTGAGATGGCTGTGGCCGTAGCACCACATTGCTGCTGAATGGGCAGTGCTGCTCAGCTGTGTCCCATGAGGGGATGCAATGGTCAGTGTTTTCTGAGGCAGAGACGCATCTGGCTTGAGAGCTCTGAGCTGCTACTGTGTCCTGACTCAGCCTCCTTTTCTGCAATGATTTTGAGTATAAGTTTGTTTTTGTGTGCCCAAGCTGACTGAAGGCCAGGGATTGTAAGGAATTATGTTATTCCCCCTGCTGAATGTGGCAGTCACCCCCCAGGAGCACAAAGACCTGACAGCGAGCTCTGTGCTAGCCACATCCATGCCTCTCACAGCTCTGTGAGCGATGTGGCATCGTGGAGAGAAGATGGGTACATGCAGCCATGGGCATCACCACCTGTGTAATGGGTATAGGAATCACCAAAGGGACCTCACCGTGAACAAGCCAGAGTCCCTACTAGGGATGATGCCGCAGCACTGACCCCAGGTGAAAGCCAGCATCAGGTCTTCAGTGTACAATTTGCAGAAAGCAAGGCTCATTCCCCATCCAACTGCAGTGTTTCTTGAGCTTCTTCAGTGGCAGGCATCGTCAGATATACTGGAGAATGTTTTCATCACAGCTAACAGAGGGCTATCCAGATTGCTCGTAACTGTTTTTAGCACAGTAAACATGTAAACCGAGTGCCTGGGGAAAGAAAAAAAAAGAAAGAAAAAGCCTGTCCTTGCAGTAGCTGATCATTTTTAATTAAATCTCAATCTATCAATCTAGTTACTGTGTGAGAGGGAGAGACCCAGCCCTGAATGATTTCGGATGTGGGTGATCTAAGATGGCTGCTAGCTCTGCGGCCCTGTGCAGTGGCCATACCCAGCTGAGGCACTCCTGCTGCCAGCATGAGGATAAGGCACAGGGACAGGATGGTCCCACCAGCCTGGTCTCCATCATACAGCTCATGGGCCAAAAGAGTCTGTCAGAGCCCAGAGTGGGTTGCCATCAAGAGGTGATGTGGTCCCCCACCTCACTGAGCTCCCACAGAAAGAAGGATTGGTAGCAGTTGGGTGTCTTTGACAGTACCACAAGAAGCACGAGCACTTCTGACCGTGCTGCTGCAGTGCTGGATTCCCCCCTGGTCAGACATGGGATAGGCACCAGAGGTCCTCCTGGGCACCCTGCACCCTTGACATCTGCAGTCACTCCTCCATGCATGTGGAGAGAGTGAGGGGGCTGTGAGTGAGCTTTTGGTCTCTGGGCTCAGGGATTTACCCTTTCTAATGAAACTGGTCCAAAGTATTTAAAATGTGAAGGTAGAGAGGGTTCGTTTGATAAAATGTGGTATTTACTGTCTTCACATCTTTTCTCTCCCAGAGTCAATGTTAACCATGTTGTTCATGAATGAAGAACAAAAAAAGAAAAGTGAAGACAGTTGCCAGTTCTGATACCAGTTTTGGGTCTGAGCGGAGGCGGGAGGGGGAGAGAATGGCATGCATTCATCTGCGTTTCAGGAACAATGAACCTCAAACCTGAAATTATTTCCTATTTGAAAATAATGCTTAGATAGATTTTTATTGACAGAGTCAATTTAGCTCACTGTATAGTCCCCAGCATCTGAGCTCTTGTACATCACGCACAAACTTCTCCTCTTCTCCACCACTTGCATAACAGCAAAAACTGTATTTCAAATTTAACTGAAGCTGATCACCAGGTCGCTGCAGAAACATCTGAAAGTGAGGGGAAGAAAGGGAGACTCAGGGACTAAAAACATGCAGAAAAATGGAGAGAAGGGTTTTAAAACCATGCAAATCTTTCTTTTTATCTATCTAGCATTTAGACAGACAAGGCTACCTAGATCAACACATTCACGTACGCATGGTCACATATGTATTCACAAATCGCTGGAAACAACCTGAACCAGACACTTATTCTCCCCACCATGGATGGCATTAGGTGAGAATTACTTTAGATGTGATTTGCTAGTCTAGTTTTTTTAGTAAACTATTCCTGCCACTGAAGAGGATCATGACAGTGCTAGCGTTTGTACTGAGTTTGTATCCTCCCTCCATAAAAGGAAATTTTTGCCTGTAGGTCTGACAACACATTACTTTTAACCTTTGTGGGTAAAATAAATGGTCTTAGCAATCACTGTGGCCTACTCACAATGTGCATTACCTCTTTTACTATCCGTTCTCATGAGTGAGCCAGCCTCAAATTCAACTCTTAGTTGTCTGGTCTGGGCTCACCACTAATAGAGGCTATGAGTGAGAAAAGGAAATTTTTCTTCAGAAGTCAGTAAAATGGCTCTTAGCTCCATCACATTGTTTCGCCTTCAGGATCTGTCCATACGACCAACCACACACAAGCCTGCCAGAAAATATTTGCCTTGAAAATAAACAAGGTTATGAACTTTGATTTAATGTTCACAACTGCTATCTCTGCTTGAGGAATCTAGAATGACTAATGCATGATACTTCAGAGAGAGAACTCAAGAGCTACCTGACCTCAGTGATGGCAAGATGGGGACCTCTTCCTGAAGCCCTGAGCACTCGTTACAGGCTGCATCATGAGGAGTTTCCATGGTTGCCCCTTTCTCCCCCCCCCCCAAAAGCCTCTCACCAAGGAAGCAGGGTAGATGTTCCCACTTTTTCAGCTATACAATCCCTGGCACTTTTGTGATGATCTCATCACAGTGGATATTGTGGACACGGTGGAGGCAGTGACTAATATCTACTGGGACTTCAGTATGGCCTTTGACACTGTCTCCCATAAGACCCTCACAGACAAGCTGTTGATGTACGGGCTGGACGAGTAGCTTGTGCGGTGGATTGAAAACTGACTGAACAGACAGGCCCAGAGTCTAGCGATCAGTGGCATGAAGTCTAGCTGGAGGCCAGTAAGTAGCAGTGTACCTCAGGGTACAGTACTGGGTCCAGTCCTATTTAACATCTTCATTAATGATCTGGTTGATGGGGCAGAGCATACCCTCAGCAAGTTTGCAGATGACACAAAACTGGGACGAGTGGCTGGTATTCCAGAGGGTCATGTTGCCATTCAGAAGGAACTCAACAGGCTGGAGAAATGGGCTGACAGGAAGGTCATGAAGTTCAACATGGAGAAGGGCCAAATCCTGCACCAGGACAGGCTGGGGGCCACCCAGTTGGAAAGCAGCTTGCAGAAAAGGCCCTGAGGTGGACGCCAAGTCAAACATGAGCCAGCAATGTGCCCATGCCGCAAAGAAGGCAAATGGCATCCCGGGCTGCATTAGGAGAACTATTGCCAGCAGGTCGAGGGAGGTGATTCCTCCCCTCTACTCGGCACTGGTAAGGCCACACTTGGAGTCCTATGTCCAGTTCTGGGCTCCTCAGTAGAAGAGAGATACGGACATACTAGTGAGAATACAGTGAAGGGCCACAAAGATGATTAAGGGACTGGAGCATCTCTCCTATGAGGAAAGACTGAGAGACCTGGCACTGTTCAGCCTGAAGGGGAGAAGGCTCAGGGGGGATTTTATCACAGTATATAAATACCTAATGGGAGGGTGCAAAGAAGACAGAGCCAGGCTCTTTTCAGTGGTGCCCAGTGACAGGACAAGAGGCAACAGACACAAAGTGAAACACAGGAGGGTCCCTCTGAACATTACGAAAAAGTTCGCACTGTGACAGTGACCAAGCACTGGCACAGGTTGCCCAGAGGTGGTGGAGTCCTCCTTCTTGGAGACATTCAAAAGCCATCTGTACACCATCCTGGGCACACTGCCCTAGGTGGCCCTGCTTGAGCAGGGGGATGGACAAGATGACCTCCAGAAGTCCCTTCCCACCCCAACCCTTCTGTGATTCTGTGATGCCAAAGATGTGACAAAGGGTGAATAAAGGAAGCCTCTGAGACCCTGTTTCTTCAAGAAGTGTGCTGTTGGAACAGGAAACTGAGGCACGTAGTCATGTATCTCGGTATACAGTGGATTGGTTGCTGTGCTGAGAAGCACTAATAGGATGACTTAATGTACACCAGTTGTCCAGTTTGTTCTCTTAAACAAGCAGCCAGAGCTTGTCATTTGGCCTTTGGCACTCATGGTTAACATAAGGGTAGAGACAGCCCTTTCTCATCTGTAAGAGTGCCTGAAGTGGCCTTGATTACCTGTTGAGGCATCTTAGTCCAAGGGAACAAGTTTCTTATCCATCTCATGACACCTCCCTTCGTTTTAACATGACATGTGCCTTATGTATTAATTAGTTTTCCTGCAACTCACATTTCAAAGGACTGCAGCTCTTCAGCAGGAGAAAACCACAGCAAGCCAATAGGAGCTATTCAGATATCTCAAGAAACCATCAGGTTTTCCACGCTCACACAGTAGCAAGAATTTTGGCAACAGTACCTTCCATTTACTGTGGTGGAAAAAAATGTCATTAATTCTTAATTCAGTGGAAACTACCACATTAAAAATCCTTCAAGTATTGGATCCAGGGAAATTCAGGGCTTGATTCTGCTTCTATCAACTGAATGGACTTATTCCTCTTGTACTCTGTGGGACCAAGACTAGTCCCTGGTTAAAGGAGCTTCAGGCTAAATTCAAGCAGTATTTAGTGATAGGGGAAAAAAAACCCAACCAAACAACATAAATATTTTCCTTTTCTTATAAAGGTGAATTGCTCTCATTCTGGAAACCCTCACTTCGCTATAGATCTCGATATGCAGCTTTCCCTGAGGGAGATGGGTGGGGTTTTCTACATATTTGCCTCAGAATTCTACATCCTGGCTGGCTGCATAAATTAAAGTGATATGATCACTGTCCTTTGTTATAATGATTTCTTACAGCACAAAGGGACTCCCACGGCAGCCAGGCACTAATAGAAAGTGAATGTCAGTCATCTTCTATTCCTCCACCAGAAGAAGGTGCCCAATGATCCTGCACAGGAGGCTCTCTCCTATCTATGACAGGTCTGTGATGGGCTTGCCTTCTTCTGGATGGCAAGTTGTCCACTTTGTAGAATTTTCTCCTTTACATCTGTGCTTTCATGGTCTCTGCAGAGAATTCCATGGAAACTCTTAAATGAGAGCTTGTCCTTCCTTTTTATGAAGTGGACCTGTGGCCAAGGAAAACTGGGCCACGATCTCCAAACTCACACAGGTCACCACCGCAAGCAACATCCGATTGGAACTGATACCATACAAAGTTGAGCACATTTCATTTATTGACCCGGCTGACTGATCACTGCTCACATAAGCCAGCCAGTTCTTTTATTACTAACAGCTTTAGCTGGAACTGTTACTTAATTAAAAATGCCTTGACCAGTCTCATCATTGTGGGAAGCCAAGATGCAGAAGACTTTATAAGAAAAGTCACTGACTCCAAATGAAAAACCTACCCTGTCTTTTCCCTTTGCTCTTTAATTCCCACTGCAGATTCACATCCTGGTGAGTCATGACGTATGCACAGCACACATGTATGAAATAAGTTGTCTCTTCTGCCCTTCCTCTGCTACAGCTGCTTCCTCAGCTCCACACCTTATTCTGGTTTCTAGACCTTAACTTTCTAAGAAAGAAGGAAAGAAAGAAAGAATTTTCCTATAGCCACCAATGCTGTTATGACAGTACAAGCATTTAGCGTGGATTTAAACCTACAGCTTCAGCCCAGGACTGGAAGCCTGAGCTCCAACTGATGGTGGAAGCAATCTCTGCCACACTAAGCTAATCACAACAAGTCAGCTTGAAGTGTCAGTGCAAGATGGACAAATGCTAAATGGCAAAACAGATGGGCAATGATAAGTCTTTATTTTACACTGTGAGCCTACCAAGAATTGTTTGCTAGTGATGAAATCTCTGCAAACACATCCTTGCAGATAGCTTGAATATGGCCTCATTTCAGAGCTGCTAAGTGAAATAGTGAACAGTAATTTCCTCATTGCAAATACATTTTTGTCAAAAAAAAGTTGAGGTTAAACTGTTCAAGAGTACCAAGTGCTTCAAGTTGAATTCCTGTCCCCAAATATTGGAATTTTGTCCCATTGAAAGTGACTTTGACAAAATTCTCCCAAGCACCCTCCTCCTGCACCATAGGGAGGGCAGCCATGGGTACACAAATAAAGAATGTTTACATCTGAAGGAGAAAGCTCAGTGAGCTGGCATAAGGGACACCACCATAGCTTTGCTTGTCTAAAGCCTGAGGGCCTCCTTCTGGCCAAGGAAGTAAACAGAATTTGTCTGCAAGCTTATCCTCCTACAGTGCTAAAATATTTCCTTCCTGCACTTTTTTCATCTCCTTATTTTTGATTAAATGCCATGCCTCTGCTGTCTGCTGCTCCCCTCTCCCTTCTCCAATAGTTACCTTTTCTTCCAGGTTCTCTTTTCACTGTCACCCTCTCTCATTTGTTTTCCTCTTGGACATTTTGTGCCACATCCCACCATGTACCATCATGTTTTATTCTCTCTCTACTCTATAGACTCCAGCTAGTACTTGTAAGCTCCCCTGGCAGTTGTCCTGCAGCAGTGTTTCCATACTAGAACTTCCTTCATCCTTTGGCCTTAGCCAATTATGGGCATTTGTTTGCATTTGCACAAGGCACAGGCACATTCTTTTTTGAAGATCTTATTCCACAGCTATGTCAAGTTCCTAACTCCATTTGCATCATCTAAAACGCTGCATTCTTCATAGAGAAATGAGAACCTTCTGGCTCCTTACAGTGACTGATAAAATGGCAACCACAAGAAGTCTAAAATATAAAATTAATCTGTGTGCGCTGGTTCATGACCCTGACAAAGCATCCATCCATGCCATAATCCTTGTCTTTGGTCTACCACTGATCTAAGTGTAAAGAAATTGTCAGATTTTTGTTACCTAACAGCACCCTTTTCTGAGAGATATATAAGGAAACTTAAATAACAGGCCTCTCTGGGAAACTTACGGTATAGCCACGGAAAATTGTGACTCCAACAGTGGGACTCTGCCACAGTGACCTCACTTAACATGGGGAATACTGTGCCTTCTCCTAGTTGGTCCACGCTTTCAACCTCTTTTAAAGAAACAATAATTTACTCAGGAATGGTTTCGGTGGACAAAGCCTTATGCCTGCATGAAAATCCTACTCATTGCAAAGAGAGGTCACTTTCTCAGGGCACAACTGGACTTCAAGATGCCTGCTGAGGCTCTACTCTTACAGGAGTGTGGATGGTTCCCTAGTTCATCTCAGGCTCAGAGGAAACCTGTATTCACTTTTTGCCAGATCCTGTTGCTTAAACACAAACTCAGACACTTGGCCAGTTTTGCTCATACAGCAGCAGCCAGCATCTTGTTCTGCAGCCTTTATTACTGGCGCTCTCACTCTTCCAAGGGGAGAACTGGCAGCACGAGGCTCAAGGAGGGCAGTGAGGAGAAGAAAGAGGAATTCCTGCCAGACTCTGCAGGGATGTCAAATTGCCACTTTGGGTCTCGGTCTGCTCACTGCACAGGTCCATCTGTGGAGCAGGGTTCACAAATCAACCCTGTCTCAGGTGCTTTGAGCAAATTCTTGAATTTCAGAAAAAGCCAGCTTGGATAACCAATGTAAGATAAACCAACCCATACAACATACACCAAGCCACACACGTGGGAGTGCCAGGCAGACCTATTTAGTATGGGATGTTATTGGTGACAGGAGAGAGATGTATGTAAATGCTTCTAGCAGTGTCTCACAGCCTCTACTGTGACAATAGTGGTGATGAAAGTGGGGAGACTAGGTGTTGCCTGCTCAAAGACCATGTGGATGAGATGACCCATCTCCAGTCTCTTTTCCACCCTTGATGGATGTCTCATCAGTCTAGGTGTCTTCACACACACATCAGTGACATTCAGCTTGAGTGTGTCATATTGCTCTGCAGTGGGCAAAGTCTGCAGGCCAGATTGACCTGGCCCACCCGATGGATAACTCTGCTTTAGAGGGCACACAGGTCACAGTTGCTACCATGAAGATCTTCCCATTGCAACACCCTGCCTTCGTGTTCTCATTACCAAACTTAATCACTTGAACTAAATTATTGAACTGAATATTTTTCTTTTCTTGTTATCCCTCCAAAGCTAAGGATCTGGGAGAAGTTCAACCAAAACACTATAGCCTTTTCTTTTTCTTGATATTGAAATCAAGGAAAATTATTTGTTTAAGAAAAAAGAAAGCATACAACCTTCATTAAGATGCTCTAACACTGTGCTACTTGAAACTTGGTATCTGCTTTCAGGATGTTACTGTGCATATGCTTGTTTGCCATTTTAGTGGACATTTTTCTAAAATGTGGCAAACTATATATATATAAAATGAAAATCACCATATGTTCATGTCTGGAGAAGACTTTTTGAAGCTTAGCAACTGAAGTATCTGAAGAGTCCCACTTTCAGACCCTTCCATTAAGGACACTTCAACCTCTCATGCATACAGACCAAATTATACGGTCTTGCTATCAAGTGACTTGGCATGTTCCAGCCAGCAGTACAACCTAGTCCCTCCTTGCAGTTGCTGAAGGATAGTGTGTTACTCTCACTGAAGCATAAAGCCAGGGAATTATATCTCAATTCCCAGTTCTCCATCTGCTCATGCCCAGAAAAAGGAGTGAATGAGATGAGGTAGAGTTTTGGGAAAAAATTGAGCAAGGGAGATATCTCAACCTTAATTCCAGTATTTTCTCATTTTTTAACCTGTTTGATTCTGGCATATTTATATTCTTTCCTTATGATGCAATTATATGCTACCCATTTAAAATATCCTTTTTATTTACAGGCAACCATAAGAGTAAAATAAATGCACCATTTTCTTTGCACTGTAGCTGCATAAAAGGTTTATGAAATTGTCTGTGACAACTGTCTGTGACAGTTTCTTGACAAGGAAAACCAGAGATATTACTATAGTAACATTCAAAGGTGGTTGCAATGAAAATAAAATAATTCAAGCTAAGGCAATATTTGCTCACATAACATGAGTCATTTGGATTGTAAATTCCTGACAATGGTGAAGAAGGGGAAAGTTGTCAAGGAAGAGTGACAACGTGTCCCCGCTTCACAGTGCAGAATCCAAAGGTTCTCACTGACAACCAAGGAAAAGACAATAACACAAAAGTGGAACATATATTTCTCTTTAACAGACTTAAGATATGCACTAACAGTGGGCTGAGTTCTGCTTTCACATATGCTTTGGATTGCCTCTTGATTTCTGTACAAGTGCCTGTTTGTAGCAGCAATATATCTGCGCAGAGAGGGGCTCAGTGCCCAGTGGATCAGGCTGTGAATATGAAAGACACCACAGAGATCTTCATGACAGATCAGAGATATGCAGAAATAATCTGAGAGCAGATTTTGCCCTGCACAAGAGCATGGGATCAAATGTGGTCATTCCTGCTCCGCCCCCTGCAAAGTATATGTAATCATAAAAATACATGTAAAGTCTCCGTGTTCCTGAAAACCTCTGAGCTCTTCGACAAAAAATAGCTTAAAATAATGTGCCAAATTCTGTTTTTCCTGTGCAGTTCCACTGATGTGCCAGGGATACAAGGAGTCTGACATTAGGAGATTAGCACAGTGCAGGTGGATCCAGAGCACCACAAAAAGACAAGGTTATGATTTTGCCATATAGAAAAACTGATGAGGGACTTCTGCTGAGTGATTCCACTTTAGATGACGGGCAAAGAAACAAATGGAATAGAAGACTGTGTGTATCTCTCTAACGTGCTGTAGCAGATTGGCTTGATACAATGGCAGCTGGGAGTTTGGGGAGATACTCCTTAGAACTGCAAAGGCATAGTGAAAATGCAGTCCTATCAGACACAGAGCCCTCCATCTCTCAGCACTGGAGCTCTCTGCCCCTAACATATACTACATTTACTCAAGAGTGGGCAAAGCACACTTCAGATTCCATAAACACGCCAAAATAAATTGTACCTTGGAACAGTAGCCTTGTCCTGTAAAACATGGAATGGCACTGATTTAAAATTGATTTGCCTGACTGCCATTCTCACCCTACCAGAAAGCCTGATTCCAGATGAGGCAATTCCACAGGCAGCCAGCTGCTTTCATGGAGGGGAATGACATGCAGTTGTTTGGGGTGGGAGGAGGACGGGGAGGAGGAGAAGGAGAAGGACAGGAGTGGAGCAAAGGAAATACTTTAGCTTTACCCTCTAAAATCCAATCCTCTCCTTTAAAAACAATTTTTTTTCAAAATCACCTTGACAGCCAGTGTTGCCAGCTCTGAAGTAGGAAAGTTCAAAGATATTGTGCTTCTATTGCTTAAATTTTAATTAGTCTGTGGCTAAACGGAGAACTTTGAAGTTCTCTACACAGTGATTTTCATGTGCCCTGTTGACTTGAAGAGACCAAAGACTCCAGCAACATTCAAAGCTGCCCTCTGCGCATGTGTAAATGACTCCAAAAAGTGAAAATGTGGTGATTTAGGTCTTAGCCTGACAGATCTTTTTAAGGATGTGCATGCTAATTCCAAAAAGAGACCTTCCACGCAGACCTGTAGGTCTCCAAAGAATAGCTGCAAAGTCAGGTTCCAAAAAGCACTGAGACCTGCAGCCCTGGTACAGACCACTGTGTTTTAGTTTAGTTCAAGATGCTCTGAGCAATAAAATAGTGTAAGCGATAAAATCACCCAGTTTGTAGAAAATCAGGTTGTGTTCATTTCCATGAAAATCCCTGCTTTAGTTGAGCTACTTTTGACTTACAGTGAGAGACGAATTTGACCTGCTCTTTCTCATCTGTTGGGCTGCAGCTGTGCCCTCTAGCACTGTATATGTATTCCAAGCTCATCTAGATGTCGACACAAAAGCACAAATTAGATGACAATCTTCCATTCTTTCTGTGTGCTGCCAATACCTGTTTGTCACTATAATGGTATTAATCATCCTTTATTTATAGCAGAACATTGGAAGCTTCCATTTTTCCCTTTTGATTTATTTGTAGGACAACAGGTGCACAACTTAAGCAGGTGTATGGATGTGTGCATATGTTGTGAGTTTGCTGATAGCCACAAAACATCTTTAGTAAATTATTACTTCTATCAAAGCTGCCATTATTTTTATTTCATGCCTAAACTTAATTCCACAGCTGTTAGCTCCCACAGTCCATTATCTGCTTTGTATTGCAATTACAGTAATGCAACTCATAGGTGGAAGACCTCTTCCCTTGCCCTCCAAAGGCCCACCACAAACAAAACACCCCTAAACCATACACTGCTTCCAGTTTCTGAAACTTGGGAAAGGTACTGAAAATGTATCAACAGTTTCCATTGGCAACTGCTGCAGAATAGCATGATACTGGCTCAACAGCTGACATGAAATGCCTTTCCATATGTAAAGCTGTGCCTTAAACACACAACGGACACTAAGAATAAACTTTGTACTTTCTTTTTCTTTTGTCTAACAGCAAATGGGTTGTGAAGAAGTGCTGGATGCTTTAAAAAAATGCAGTTATAATTTTGGATCCAAGCTGTGAGAACACTCATTGGAGACAACTGTTCTCTCATGGGCTAGCCTTGAATAAACAATCACAGCTCTGTGTGATATTACTTCTTAACCAGATTCTAGCATTGAGCTGTTGCCTTGCCATGGTTACTTGCCTTTTAAACCAATGTTTCTTTTCCTTCCTTTTTGCCAAGATTCTTGCTTGCTTGGCAGTGGCTCGTTCTCTTTTGAACTTTTGCCCTATTTTAATCTCCACCAAATTTTTACTCTAAAAGAACCTTTTCACTGATATCTTTTTGTTGTTCTGAATTTCTTTTCTGCGTGTGAGAACTTACTTGGGGACACAGCTTATGGGAAAGAGCCCAAGTGACTGTCGTCTTCTGAGTATCCAGCAGCTGGCAGGCATCCGTGAGGAGATTAGAAAACAAAGCCACAACAGCAGAAGACGGTAGCCACTCCTGAAATAAAATTAAAAAGGGAAGAAGGACACACATGTATATACACACAAACTACCAGGTCATTCACTTCAAGATTTATTTGTACTTGTCAGCTCCTGAGCTTGCCTCACTTGAATTCATTTGAGGATGACAGCATTAAAACCCATGTAAGAGCATCACGCTGCCACGTGGGGGTCCGAGGCAGAATCCCTCACTTGTGTTGCACCCCTGGAGCTGGCAGAGCACCGGGGTCCCGTGGATCATATTAGAGTCCTAGGGAAGGGGAACACATCTCTGGTTGCTTTGGGGTAATTCTCCAAGCAACCTGGAAGAAACAAACCAATAGCTTCTATAAAGAAGCTAAAATTCCTCTTACACAAGGAGAACAGGTCATCTTGAAATAGCTTGACTATTTTTTTGTTATGTGTTTTGTGGAGATTCTGAAAGGAGAAAATAAATGGGAAATTGCTGAAGGCAAAGTTTCTCCAATTTCTCCAAAATATGTCTAGCCACACAGTTGACTAATATTATTCCCACTGCAGAAAAAGAAAAAACCCACAGCATTCTCTTACTTGCTCATTCAGTTTCTTATTCATTAGAAGATGTCACTGTGTGGCTGCCTAGAAGAATGGCAAGTACATGTGTATAATATACATGTGCACATGTGCATGCATACATACATATGTACAAAAACACAGTGATGGTATTTCTTACTAATATTTGTTATTGGTAAAATCCATTTTCTTATCAGAAACATAGCTGCCAAATTTCTGGTGTTAGTGAAAGCACAGTTATTACTATTTAGAAATCTCTCAATCTTAGGCTGTATCAGTTTTGACTGAGTTTTTAATGTAAAGTAAAACCTAGTTGAAGCCTCTGGGACAACAGCAACCCCTTCAGTGTGCTGTATGTAAAATGAACCAGAGCAACATCCTTCTGGTACATGCATCAGATATTCTGATAGACAAGCCAGAGACCAATGATTTAGTCATCTCTATTCACAGATTAATAAGGAGCTGTGTTCATAGACTAACATATACCTAAGAGCAACTTTTCACCATTTAAAATCTTCTGACATTTAAATGTAGGAAAACCAGCAAGTTATCTCTTTCCTTTAAAATATAATCTTATCAATATTTTTTATGTTAGAAGATTTTAAATTAAATCAGACAATTAAAAGTCTTACTTGCTTACTCTTATTTATTAACTTTTAGAGAGCAATTTTCTTCACAGTAGCAAAATCAATACTCTGAGATAAAATTTCTAACAAGCATTTCCCTTCTCACAAAATTTTATTGGCAATTTAATTTTTCATCTGTATTGAAATGGTAAAATGTAAAAAACAATGCTCTTTTTTTGCTAGTAAAAAGTCTTTATTTACTTTGGAACACAAGCAGGAGCTACATTTTCAGCTGAGTTCAATCATTTTCTACATCCTTGATATCTCTTCATTTGCACAGAATCCTGGCTGACAGAAAAATCACTAGCTAATTGACTACAGCATGCTTTATATGCGAGTATTGGTTACAATTTGCTTCTCAACTCCCGTGTCTGAGTTGGAAGGGGGCAAAAGCGCCCATCCAAACACAGCACTGTACTGCACAGAATCAGGCTGTTACTTTGGGGCAATTTACCCCTTAATGCCTAATATGCAAACTTCTAGTTGAATCCAGCTGAATTACTGTCTTTTGCTGCAGCATACGTACAGCAAGAATTCATTGCACTACCTTAGGCATGGAGGGGAAGTAAAAGGGCCCAGTGTGTCAGTCCAGGATGGGAACACAGACATTTCTATGAGAAAGACAAGGTCCTTTCCCATAACAAAGCAGGAGACAGAGAAGGAAGGGTTGCACAAGGTTTGGCCACATGGTAGTAATGCTTTGTTCCATTCTAGGCTCTCCCATCCAATGATTTCAAAATTATTTGTATAATTTGAGTCATCAGAAGATGCCAAGGTGGGCACAGATATGCCCATGCTATGACAGGAAAGCAGGGATGCAGCCAAGTGAGGTAACTTCAGTCCAAGACTCTCACTGAGACCCACACCTAACAGCTCCTGCTCCATGCTCGTTTCTTATGCTAGAATGGCTCTCCTGGCAAATGGAAGCCTCCTTTGATAGCTGGCTCCTGCGTGGTGAGCAAAGCCAGCACAAAATGGTACCGGCTGTGCAGCTCCCACCAGGTAGCAACTACCACAGAATTTGCCCCACAACATGTAGGCGCAATAATCCTAAACTGCTGGCAAACCCCCTCATTCGGCACCACAGCTATTCCTGTACTAAGTCAGGCTCGCACAGCCAGCGTAGCTCAGCCTTTGGGAAGGAGGCTTCTCCCTGTACAATGCTGACTTGAGTCCCAGTGCAGAGCGTCACTTTCCCACACCGAGTAGTCCCTTGATCTGTGACTAGTGCCTATGACTTCTACAGCGACTACTTGTGAAGGACAATGCGGCTCAGCAGGCTCTTTGTAAATGTGTGGCCACCACTCATTCATCAGTAATAATGACCCCTGTAATCATTTACAATGCCTTTGGGCCTCCGTGTATGTAAAAAAAAGTGTTGCTGCGCCAAGCCAACAGGAGAAAAACTTGTGCGGTGGTGGCGGCTTTAAAACCAGAATTGTGAAGCATTATTTGTATCAAGAGATGAAATAACAAGAAGTGGGAAGGGTGAGAAAACATGAAAGGAAATAGGCTTAGGGAAACAGAAGCTGGAAGTAATCAATAAATCATAGCATAAAGTAAAGAGAAAGAACCTTTAAAGTGCCCAAGCTTAAATGTCAAGAGTATTAGAACAAAAGAGCTCCACGCAGGAGAATGTGTGACAGAAGAATATGCTGAAACTCTGACAGAAAGCACGCTCACTTCTGAGCGTGGAAAAGAGTACAGCCAACAAAGGGCAGAAGAGAACAGAATAAGAAATTAGGAAACTGCGTAGGTTCCTCTTCCTTAAATAATTTGAACACACAGAATCGCTATTATTGTTTCTAGAAGATTCTGGGGTAAAACTGGAAAAAAACACCATCACAGTGGTGGAAAAGATCAGTTTCTAACTATATAATACACTGGGAATGTGCTATCACATATGCACAAAGGTATGCCATCAATATTGCAGACTAATAGGATCTTGCTTGCATTGCACTACACCAAAAAGAGACAGAGCCAGGCAAGGCAGAGCTGTTATTATATTTATCCCTAGACAAATTGATACAGCTACAATTTAGGATTTTTTCTAATTACACTCTTTCAGTGATGCACTTAATCACACATAGCTCTAGTCACACATGTGACTAGACTCTAAGCACATGTGTTTACCCCACTGAAATCTATGTATATAAAGTTAAGCTGGTACTCAAAATGTTTTACCAAGCTGAAGCCTATGTGCTGATGGATTACCTAGTTAGCTATAAATTGCATGGTTACATCTGGTTTTGGCTACTGGCTCAGAAACAGATACCTATTCTGTTTGAAGCAAGCTTATAATGACTGTTATTCATGTCACACAATGGAGCCTTCTGGCACCACACACATGTAGATTGTGAAAACAAAATTTTCTGTTTAAATGGGGTTTGCAGTCATCTGAGTAAAGGCATCTTACACTCTCCTCAGGAAAAACCTGTATGGAAAGAAACTCCCACGCTTTGATGCACCTTGAAGAGCAAAATTTGGGAAGCTCTCACCGCGGCTGCTGGGGCATGTGTGTCCCAGTGAAAGGCAGACACACCTCTGGCCCGGTGCTTTGGGAGATGGACTTCACTGAGCGTGGCAGGTGTAAGGGCTCCTGCAGCTATTGTGCCACGCTGACGGGCAGCAGAGCTGCAGATATTCTTAAGAGCCCTGGTGGCATTGCCCACTGCATGGGCCTCTTGTTTGGGCCAATACCCTCTGCAAAACGTGTGAGGTCAGGATATGGCTGTAGTAAAAAGCCATTAAAAAACACACACACACACAGGGTATTTGTTGTTGTGGGACTAAAGCATCATCAAAAATCCATGTGGATCACTCAATCAGTGGCAGGGGAGAAAAAGTACATTGAATTGGTTGTAAAATATTGTAAGTTTGAATCAGATACTGATAGGAAAACAGAAAACAGAGCAGCTTAGTCTCTTTGAAAGAGTCTTCATTAAACTATCTTGCCCTTTTGCTGTGTGCACACAGATGACAGTACTGATGTGCAACAGTAATGTCTGCAGGTAAACTGAGTGTCAATGCTTGTGTTAACATTGCTGAGCATGCCCACTATGAAAAAGAGATGTTTCCAAAAACCCAATGGGTCTGATGTGAGCAGAATGCTGAGTCAGGCCAAAAAAAAAAAAAAAAGGTTACTTCAAGTGCTTATTTGACAGCAAAGGATTTTATGGGATGCCTCAATGAGACATTTAAAATTTCACTCATAATTTTATGAAACATCTCTCATTCAAGATGTCAAAGCCTGACAGGCTTGTTAAAAACATCAAGGGGTGAATGGTCCTTCATCTTCTTGCTCTTGCTCAACTGAAGGATCGATGAACAAACTAAAACTGACAGCTGTTGCGAAGATATCAAGAATTAAAGGAGATACAGAAGATGTTTCTACTCCTCCCTATTCAGCCTAAAGGAGTTGTTGTTCCATTCAAGAAACGGTTGGAGAAGCAGGAAGAGCAGTTGCCTAGATCATGGCCTTAAGTCCAGCTGTTCTGCCCACTCCAAGCAAGGCCACTAGAGTGGAACGAGGCAGGGCAGCTCACGAGACTGGGGTCCATTAGTTATCTTCTGTTTCTGGGGGTCTACTTCCACCAGGAACCAAGGAGCTGGGAACCCACTAAAAGAATAAATATGAAAGGTTGTCAGAGTGTTGCCAGTTTCTGCATAGCATCTTGACAAATTTGACTCTAAGAACAAGCTACAGCTTTTTTGTTAAATATTTGACCTCTGTTAAAGTTTCAGGACTTTTTGGTGATGCTAGCTCTCACTTTAAGTGAATGTCTTCAGTCCACATCTTAGTTTCTCTGAATTTCCCAATATAAAAAAAAGTGATGTACATGAAATACTGTTTTTTCACTGCACATCAATACTTGCTGACAGCCAAGTTTGACCAGATGTACTTGGAACTTCATTCTAAGTATTAAGCAAGGAACCAAAGCATGTAGATAAATGGCCACACAGATCAGCTAACATTAGATCAACATTATAACAAACCATGTGAATGACATGCAGACCACAAATGACTCCAGTCTCAGGATGTGAAGTACATTGGGACACACACACAAAGGGACATGCGGACACTCCGCATAGTCTGCTCAGGGCCATTTTGTGATCAGGAAGTCAGATATCATGAAATAAATGATTCCTTAGAAGTTATTCAACTCTCTCCTATCGAGCCAGCAAGGTTCACACTGAAGTTGTTGCATGCTTGGCCAACCTGGTAGACTTCAACAATGAGATGACAGGCTTGGTGTATTAGGGGAGAGCAGTGGATGTCATTTCTCTCAACTTTGGCAGGACTTTCAGCATTGTCTCCCATAACATCACTCACATAACATCCAACAAATTGATGAATTACAGAGTAAATAAATGGACAGTGAGGTGGAGTGTAAACTGGTGGAACTGCTAGGCTCAAAGGCTTGTGACCACTAGCATGTCCAGCTGGAGGCCACTCACCAGTGGTGCACCCCAGAAGAAGACACTGGGACCAGTACTACTTATGATCTTCATTAACAACCTGAACAGTAGGACAGAGTGCATCCTCAGTGAGTCTGCAGATGCTTTAAAACTGAGAAGAGTGGTTGCTAGACCAGATGCTTGTGCCTTGATGCTTGAGCTTCCAGTGACCAGATGCTTGAGTCACTGGAAAACTAGGCTGAGAGGAATCTCATGAAGTTAACTAAAAGGGAGGAACAGCTCCATGCACCAGGACAAGCTGGAGCCAACTAGCTGGGAAGTAGTGTTTTAGAAAAGTCCCTGGGGGTCCTGATGTATGACAAGTTGACGATGAGCCAGTGATGCACCCTCACAGCAAAGCAGACCAACAGCCTTCCAGGCTGCATGAGGCAGAGCATCACCAGCAGGTGGAGGGAGGGGATCCACTCTGTCTGCTCAGCACCGGTGAGACATCCTGGAGTGCTGGGTCCAGTTTTGGGCTCCCCAGTACAAGCGAGACATAGATTTACTGGAGCAGGTCCAGTGCAGGACCACAAAGGTGATTAAGGGTTTGGAACATCTGATATACAAGGAGAGAATGACAGCTGGAACCGTTCAGCATGGAGAAGACTCTGAGGGAACTTATCAATGTGTATAAACACCTGATGAGAAACAGCATGGAAGCTGGAGCCAGACTCCTCTCAGTGATGCCCAGTGACAGCACAAGAGGTAATGGACAAATTGAAATACAGGAAATTCCTTTAAACATAAGAAAACTCTTTTTTACTGTGAGGATGACTGAACACTGGAGCAAGTTGTTCAGAGAGTATGTGGAAGTTCCCTCCTTAGATTCAAAACCTCAGTGAACACAGCCATGAGAGCTGCTTTGAGGAGGGGGGGTGGAGCAGCTGATCTCCAGAGGTCCCTTCCCACATCAGCCATTCTGTGATTCTGTGATAGCCACATCTTCATCTGCAACTTGCAGATATTGATATACTCAATGTCTGTTACTTTTATTCTAGAGATGCCATATATAACCAGTGATTCTTCCAGAAAGTGTATCAGTTTATTGTCATTTCCTTGACATGCAAGCTGAATTTACAACTCTATTGCCATCCTTATTTTTCCTGTTTCTTACTTCAGCTTTGCAGAGTGCTCTCTAATGAATAAAGTCTATAGTGTATCTCACACAATGAGAAAAGCCAAGAACCGATTACCCTTTATTGAGAAAGAGCTATTTTCAAAGCTGCATTTGTTACCTAGTTCTGCTGAGTCAGCACAAAGCTCTTCTTACTTTGCTGGAAAGTACTTTGTATGCAGTGTATATAACCACAGTGTCCTTTGTAAGCATGCAATATTTAAGGGCTGGTATTACTATCCTGGGGTTAGTGACTCTGCATGGTGCCACTGTCCCAAGAGAAACTAAGAGACAGAAAGACGCTTTTAAGAGCTGCATTTTCGTCCTATTTCGTAAGGTCAGCTGTCCATTTCTGGCTATTACCAATGGTGGACATTCTTTCATGCCTCTGCTGGCTCCTTCTGTACCTGTATGGAACGCAAAAGAGTAATTTCCAACTCTCAACTGTGTGGTTTTACTACAGGCAGATGCTATTCCTAAGTGTGGTGGCAGATCTCAACTCAAACATGTATCTGTTTCCCCTGCAATTTTAGGACTTGGGACAATCCACGGGCTGCACTCTTAACACCTCAGTTCTGATTCAGATATTCCCCTGAACCAGTATCTTTCTCCATGTCCCCCCCGCGGTGGAGGGGGAACACAGTTGTATAAAACTGCAATGTTGCTGCAACTGTGAAACTTCATGTCAATTCTGAAAAAATTGCATGACTACCACGCAGAGATCTCAGCTACCTCCCAGAAAAAAAAAATCTCACTGAACTTCAGATAGAATCTGGAGTAAAATTGACACTTGTGCTTGGAGATAAGAAGGAGGCACAGACAGCAGGTGAGAGAGAAGTCCTCATGAAAGACTTCAAAATGGAGGGAATTCATTCTTGCTGATGAGAAGACCTTGAGGAACTCAACCTACAAATTACTGCATTGTTGCAAGAATGAGAGAAAAATCACTCATTACTACAAAAGCATCATAGAGCCATTCAAGCACACTGAAAGCTTTTCTGAAAACATGCCTTCTGCGGAGCTACAGAGCCACAGGAAATTTTTTTCTGACTTTATCCCTTTATGATTCAATTTTCCCTGCTATGTTACCTGTTATTTAATGTGATTATACATATACACATATAAATGTAAATAGAAATATAAACATAAACGTGTGTGTGTGTCTATGCAGGAATATAAATATATGAGCATATGTTTGTTTATTTCTGTTCAGTATGTGTACAACTACTGTAGCAAAATACTTTAGATGCAGAAATGTTTTACAATCCATTAATTTTTGCCTTATTCCTGCATTTGTAATGCCAGCACCAATTAATTTACAGGGATTATTTCTAGCCCTAGTCAGTGGCAGCAGTCCCCAAATGAGGTAGCAGAGAGCTCAAAAATAATTTTAGGCCAATATATGGCCAGAACTGTGTGCTAAAATAAACACAGGGCATGTGTATTTGTGTACAACACTCATCCTGCCCTTCACTACTGCCCAGTTGCTAAGTAAACGGTCCCCGTCCTTTTTCCCAGCATGAAGCAGAATGTTTGGGAGCAGGGAGGCAGGGTGCTCTTCAGCACCCCATGCAATTCATCTAGCAACAAGCAACATGTGCTCTCTGCCAGAGCTCGATGCTCATCATAGCACCTGTGTGTTGGGAACTGGAGACCTGGTCACACAGGCAAGGTTGGGGCTAAGCCCCTCTGGGCAGCGGTGTCCCAGCTGGCCCCAAAAGCTACCCTGCTCCACCCAAGGCTTCAGGGCGGCACATGGCTGAAACACGGTTCGAAGCATCGCCGGTGGGCAGGGAATCAAACAGGCCACCGAGTCCTCTTAAGCCCTGCTCCATGTGTGCTGAAGTTAGTCACTACCAGCAGCTGCTATATTTATAGAGGTATGTCGTAAGTTTGACGTAAGATACGATTTGTTTTTTCTCTACAGCGGGGCAAAGGTGCCTTTCTCCTCCCCTGCTTCAGTTTTTGGATAAACCCTTACTTGTTTTCACAGGAACATTAGCTCAAATCTGCTGCTACTGTGCGCAGCCGATAAAACTATTGCTTGGAAAGACCATATGTCACATGGAACTGCTCAAGAGGCATGAAGCCCTGCTTTTTGTGATCCTTTAAAGATACAATTTTATGCTGTTAAAATGGAAAAGAGCATTATGTTTAAAGATAAACCTATTTACTGTGCAATCTCTTTGCTAAATTCTGTCACCAAATTACTTGTTAGTAAGACATTTGGACTGCTTGTTTAAAAAAAAAAAGTTGTTACACATCTCTTTCTCCTTGTTTATCAGTTGCTATGACAATGCTAATGACAATATCATCACAGACAAGGATTAAAATCTTTTACTAGAGGCAAGAAAAGTCAAAATCAGTTCTGAGGAGAAAGTTCCCTTTATTAATATACTTCTTGTTACCCTCTTTGACCCAAGTAGTTAGCCAATATTCAGGGTCCCTACAGGTTGTTTCTGTTTGGAGAACAAACGGATGAGGGAGTGAATAGGGCTTTTTAATGTGCTTCTGTTTGTTTAGAAAGAATGTACACAATGTCCCCTTACTCTGGGCACAGCAGGAGTCAAAACAATAGGCAGTGCTTTCTCTTTTCACAGTTTCAAGTTTTTTTTGAGCCAGAACTCAAGCTCGTTCGCTCTTAACTTTCTCTCAGGGTCAGGCTACAAGGGTTTTCCTCACTAGCTCTGGTGTGTCCTCGCTACTTCCTCTCTCTGCTTCTCTGATGTTTCTGCTGTCACTTTCTGAATTGCTCCATTTCATCATATGCCACCTTGCCCCCAGTGTATGCAGTTAGATCCTGGAGAAACACCTCAGCCCCCACAGTTCAGCACTGCCAGGCACGTGTGGTGTGGTATTTATGGTGTGTGTCCTGGGGTCTCAATGAGCGTGTCCCACAAAGAAAGCAGTTCTTAGGCTTTTCCTCAAGAAAGGGATGCTTTCTCACCCACCATCTTCACTGAGGTGTCAGCGATGACTTCCAGCATAACACCGAATTTATTTCCAATAGTGTATTTTTGCTCCCTGTCAGATCAGTTTCTGTACAGTAGCGCTATGAGGTGGGGGAGCAGAAAATATGTTACTATTTCCTAACAAAGCAGCTTCTGATGCAACTATAATAAAGTTGTGAAAAGACCTAGAGGAGTTAAACAGATTTGATAGCATTTAATTTCCATAAATTTAGGGCCTGATCCTGCTTTTGTTTTGCTAATGAGTACTAGAGGGAGATAATGCATAAGCTTCAAAGTAAAGACAAAAATAATGGCCCAGCTCAGCAATGAAAGGCAGGTGTGCAATGGAGCTGCTGGGGCATTTTTAGGCCCAACAGAGGTAACTCTAGTGTTCCTGCTATGGGTTCAACCCATCCCCACTGCGACCAACAACTCTCCTGTCCAGGCCTGACTGAGCTACAGAGATACTGCTTTTGAAAGCAGCTCTGCTGCTGGCCCTTGGGGCTTTACTCTTTCATTGGAACAAAGGTTGCATATAGCATAATCTCTGCTTGGGCTGGGCAAATATCTTTCATTTTCAAGAGCAAAAACTCAGTTGCATTTTCTTTTGCTTTTAATGAAACACATACAAGTTCTAATTCTAGATTTATGCCACAGCTATTAACATGGCCCACTCAACACATAAGGAAGCTTCTTCTAGTTGCTCTCAAACAAGACATCTCTGGTTTCCATATACTTTCTTTTTGTTATTCCTTCCATAAACCCATCTCCTACTACTCCTCACCTCCATATCTATGTAGGTGATGGACTGTGATGGTGTTCAGTGTAGATACTGAATGGAAAAGATCCTCTGGTATGACCTCACACACCTACAACTTTCAAAACAACTCCTTCACTACTGCAGATCATAGAATCGTAGAATCATAGAATAGTTTGGGGTGGAAGGGACTTTAAAGATCATGTAGTTCCAACGCTTTGCCATGGGCAGGGACACCCTCCACTAGACCAGGTTGCCCAAAGCCCCATCCAACCTGGCCTTGAACACTTCCAGGGAGGGGGCATCCACAGCTTCTCTGGGCAACCTGTGCCAGTGCCTCACCACCCTCATAGTAAAGAATTTCTCCCTAATATCTAATCTAAATCGACCTACCTTCAGATTAAACCCATTACCCCTTGTCCTGTCACTACACTCCCTGATGAACAGTTCCTCTCCAGCTTTCCTGNGGCCTTGTTGAACTTCATGCGGTTCACATGGGCCCACCTCTCAAGCCTGACAAGGTCCCTCTGGATGGCATCCCTTCCCTCCAGTGTGTCGACTGCACCACACAGCTTGGTGTCATCAGCAAAATCGCTCAATCCCACTGTCCATGTCATTGACAAAGACGTTAAACAGCACTGGTCCCAATACCTATCCCTGAGGAATGCCACTTGTCACTAGTCTCCACTTGGACATTGAGCCATTGACCACAACTCTTTGAGTGCGACCATCCAGCCAATTCCTTATCCACCAAGAGGTCCATCCATCGAATCCATGTCTCTCCAATTTAGAGACAAAGATGTCATGCGGGACAGTGTCAAATACTTTGCGCAAGTCCAGGCAGATGACATCACTTTCTCTTCCCTTATCCACCAACGCTGTAACCCTGTTGTAGAAGCCCACCAAATTTGTCAAGCATGATTTGCCCTTAGTGAAGCCATGCTGGCTGTTACCAGTCACCTTATTTTCCAGGTGCCTGAGCATAGTTTCCAGGAGGATCTGCTCCATGATCTTGCCATGCACAGAGGTGAGACTGACTGGCCTGTAAATGAACCAGTTAAAATTTTCTGAGGGCCTCAGCAGAACAAATGGGTGTCTTTGGCCACATTCACAGCAGCAATACTTTGGCACTCATGAGACAGTTGAAATCTGTCTTTCTATAGTGCATTGCCACCCATTAAATTGAGGGGCACAGACCTGTCAGCACTGGTGAACTTCATGCCATGAAAAACCTCTGAATTCAGCAGAACCTAATTTAAATGGAAGTTCACATGCCAGAACAGAGGAAGCTTGCAGCTTTAATTAAAAATCCCAGGCCATCCACTCACCCAACCAGCCATTAATCCTCAGGAAATGCCCTTTGCTGAGACCATTATTTCTTTATTAATATACAGTGAACAGTATATATTTGGTTTAGCCTTCGAGAAAGGGGGTGAGTTTTCTCCAAGCACTGCAGAGGGTATGCAGCTCTTTGCACGGAGCATCCAGTTATGGGTACATGGTATGTAAACTAAAGTGCTTGATTCCACTGAGTCCTCAGAAGATGGAGCCTGGGATTGCCAAGTTTCTTCTATTTCTGTTGAAAACCACAAGCACTCTGAACAAGAGGAAAATGGATTGGGGGGGAGGGGATCCATTTTCCTTTAAAACTTCAAAGGAAACAGTTCAACAAGCTCTAGTAAGATCCTCACATAAGACAACCTCAGGTTCATGTCTTGTTAATTTCTTCCATATTCAATAAATTGGCAGTCACTTGATCAGAGTCTGAACACAAGATCTCCCCTCTCGAGCAAGTATCTTCAATAATCCTCTCTACAGTAATTGTTCTCTGTCCCTATCACTGTCAGAGCAAGAATGTGAGCACACGTCTCCCACTCCTGAATCTATGGATCAATCCTATATTTATACAAGTCGGTACATATACCAGCACTACCAATCTGATCCAGGCCAGAGGGGAGCACTCAAGTTTATTTCTCTTGAACCTGCCATGTGACTGATCTTTATGCTGCCTTTATCCTTACACTGACCTTTTGCTGGCTGCAAGACAACAGCCAGTCTCAGTCAGCATAAAGCTGGGTGTTGAAGATAATCCATCAACTTTTTTGGAACCACTATGAACCCAGTGTCAGTATTTGCAATACAAATCTAGCTGGGATGTATTTGATCATATAGGAGGAGACCTGGAACTGGATTTACTGCATTGAACCACAACCTTAGAAGCATGCCCTAAATGGGAGGAGATTGCCTTATCAGGCCATTTTGCCTCAATCTCTCCTTTTGGATCTGTTCCACTTTGCTTTCAATGCTTGCATATTCACTGAGTTAGAGAGCATGAGAATAACTCTTTAGTGAAGGGCTTAGGGCACTTCCTTGAAAGGGGAAACACATGGGTTCCAGCATGGACCGAAGCACTTCAGCAAAGTGGAACAGCGTCAGCAGGAGCGATAAGCCACGTCCAGTCCCATAGTACTTGCTAGCCTGCTTAGCCAAAGTCACACATCATCTGAGGAGGACAGACATGGCGTTTGGGGTAATCAATATCCCCATCCCCTTGCTCTAGTTGTGACCACTGCCCATGTGTGAGCAGCAAGAGCTCTGTGGCCCTGGGCTTGTGCAGGAACCCCACAGTGAGGCTCCAGCCCACAGCACTGCTGCTGCCACACAGCTCGCTGCACCCTCCTGCCTGCTGCCTGCCTACTTTGTCCTTCCATAACTGTTGCTCCACTTATGACACCTGGCTTAAGGCCGCCACGTACCCTGGCAGGCAGTTTCCACCAATCCTAACCTAACTGGTAGCACTTGATGGACAGAATTCACGCATCAGGTCATGATCTCCTTTGTGCCATCAGCAAACAAGCTGTTGGGATTAGTTTAAAGCTCCACAATGCTTTAAAAGGGCGGATAGGTGGTTTATTCCTTCCTTCGTCCTTGCACCCTCCTTCCTTTCTGTCAGGCACACCTTTTGCTGCTGAATCAAGGTTTGCAGCAGCAAAGTATTCTTTTTCTCAACAAACTGACCTGGGACTTGTCTCAGTACTTCCATCATCCCATGCAAGCAATTCTACCCTCAGCTTTGTTAGGAGTGATCTAGTCCCAAGTTCAGCCATCTATTCTCAGTTTTGCTCTTGCTGATCTGGTAATTGAGACGTCAACAGTGGCTTTTTGCTGAGCAGTACTATCGACACTCTTGCTAAAGCTACATCTTGTTTAACCCCCAGTCCAAAAGCTGCCTGAATAAATGGCTGTAACCTCTTAGCATTACGTTAGACTGCACAGGTTGTCTACTGTCATTACCTACAGTCATGCCAATCTTTGGAAGTAAAATATTAACACATCCCTGTGGGAAAGGAAAATTCTGATTTGATGATTGCTTTTTACGCTTTCTAAACAAAAGGCAAGGTAAAGCAGAATCTGCTTCTTCTTCTTTTGCTTAGCTATTATTCCTGACTAAAAAGTTTCCTCAGAAAGTCACTGCAAAACTTTTTCTGGCCCCGTATGCCTAAAATCAATTACTGTTTTGAAAAACTGACATCTGCTGCTTGTGACCTGCTTTGTTGTCTACATCCTTCTGAAGAACATTAACAAAAGTCCTAGAAACCCCAGTCCTGTGGCATATATTTTCTTTCCCTGTTCAGAACAGTTCCATTATGCCACTTTTGAAGGTTTCAATATTTTGTTCCTAATCCTGATTTAGAAGCATCTGCTAATAAATTGACAGGTTGTGACACATCCCAGTAATTTAGAGCTTTTTCACCTTAGATTCAGAGTGCTGCTTTTAAGGTTTCAGAAGGCTTTTTATTCACACAGCTTCCATCTTGAGTAGCTCTTTGAATGGGGTTGTCAAGGTAGCTATGTTTGGCATACATTTTTCCTGGAACTGAATTCAGTGTTGCCTATAAAATGACAATTCATCTGTCCACAGCAGGTTTCGTTTTGCGATGGCTAACTTTTGATTTATGTGATTTCTCGTCTTGCTAGCATTGAATATATTCAGAATAGTTACATAAGGAGCTTATTTTTATTGGTCGCACTTGAAATTCATCCACTTCAGCACGTTACCTTCTTGCACGACATACAAATCTGCGCTCATCATTTGCTCTGTGTTGTGCCCAATGCCTTCACTGGAAACAGAAGGTTTGAATATCTGCATGTAGCACATGAGAAACCAGTTGTAGTTAGGGCCTTATTATTACTGCTTAACATTTGCATCACGGTATTACTTGGAGGCCCTAGTGACTGAAGCTCTATTTAGTTTGGATCTGTGCATATCTATACAGAAAAGGCAGCATGTACTCTAAATAATTCACGGGTGAAGAAATAATTCTTTGCTGAATGTAGCTTGCCAGCGCTGTATTTTTGCTTGGTCTAAGATAGGAACCCCTGTGTATCTGCTGTCTCCAGTAACGTCCTGTTACGGTGAGGCGCTCTTTTTCTATCCTCACTTTGTAGATTCCTGCTCTATGGCTTAATTCTAAGGGAGGTCTGTGAGAGCTGACCACGACAAGCAAGCTCACTCTCAGCCTGCGAGTGTAAACTGACCACACAAGATTTTATATTTGCTTTAGCCACAAATTTGTAAAAAAAAAGAAGAAGGTGTAAACCCACTACTTTAAAGACTGGACACACTGTCTTTATGGAAGTCATAATTTTAAATTTTAAAAGATTTTTTTTTCCCCCGTGAAATAATCAAAGACAAGTGATTGAGAGCACCCAACAACAATGACCCAGAGCACAGAGAGGTTTAAAAGTAGTCTCCATGGTTCTCTAGTCTTAGAAGTCAGGCAAAAATGGTGGGTGCAGGTAGAATCTGATTTTTGGTTATGCATAACAGTGCTTGAACCTGGGCAAACAGAGGAATGGTAACCCACTGATTCTTTCCTAGGGCTCACTGAGGCTTACCTGATGCCCAGAAGCCTAAAATCTGTGCTAGGCATATGTCTTTTCCTCAGCCTTCTTCCACAGGTGCCCTGCAGCTATGGAAATGGAAGCCCATCTGCTAGGACAACCAGACCATCCCACATGGTCCGCAAACCAGTGATCAGAGACAGCCCCAGGTCACCTGGAGGCTGTTTGAAGAGGGAGTCTGGAAAGTCAGGCAGATCACCCATTCCTTTTAAAACTCACACGTGGCAAGAAGTAATGGGATCTCTCTTTATCAAAGATTGCTGGTGATACAGTTCTGGGGAAAAAATAACTTTCCACAAAATTTCCTATTTCTAAATGCAAATATTACACACATTTTAAAAATCTGAATGTTATTTTAAAGGCTAATTTAAAATGTCATTTTAATGGCTAAGTTTTATACAGACCTTTTCACACTGTGTCTTCCCATGTTCATAGCTATAGTTCATGGCATACACACTGTTATTACCTATGTGATAATAAGACAGTTGAAAAATGGTTTAATTTTACTGTCATATCACTAAGGACTCCTGCTATCTAGTACCAAAACAACTGTACTGCTCTTATGCCTCCTATTTGTGTTGTAATGAAATAATATTGACAGTCTGAGCATTACAACATAAATGGGAGACACTCTGTACTAGGAAAGAAGAGTTATCCTAAGTGGATATCATTATCTTTATCTGTCACTACTAGTAATTCTTAAATAGAAATTACCCTTAATATTTTTTAAAGGAACACTGAAATTAAAAAAAAATCCTTCTTATCTGTGAATTATACTTTCAAAATTCTTATTTTTCTTTTTCCTAAATTTAAAAAAAATATTTTGCTTAACCATTTTGAGTGAAATATAAACTCTGAACTTTCCTCAGCTACAAAGACAACAAAGATTTTCAGTAGCATATTGCTGATCTTGCTACCAATCATATTTTCGGTTTGGGTTTTTTTGGTGCCACCTGGAATAATAGCTTATATTCTTAACGCTTCCTTTTGGAATAACATACCAGGCCAAGTCATGCATTTATTATGCATTATGCATTTATGCTAACTTACAGGAATTTTTGGGAAACTATACATGATAGAATTGGGACAGGTTTTGCAGGCTCCTATCCCCATTTCATCCTACCTTCCCTTTTTTCATGACTTACATTAAAAGAATCACCTTAAAACCACCACAATATGGTGAACTCTCACTTGTCTTTTTTCTCTTCTGGGCAAAGTCTTCAACAATAAAATGTGTGGTACAATTTTTTTACAGACTTCTAGTGAACTCCCTTGCAAAGCACCACAAAGGATCAGTTCTATCATACTCTAAGCTAGAGAAGTTGGGTAAGTTTTAGAAGCAGCTGAGAAGTTGTTTCTTGTTTTGGTTTCAATTACACTTTTATGTGGCGTATGGGTTATTTGTGTTATTTGTTCTGACACTTTATCAAATTATTGCACTTTCCCATGTCTTTTCTTCCCTAAAGCTCTGCAGAGGGTTGTTTGACCTTGTATGATACTCACCACTCAAGAGTGGTGTGTGAGACGGGACAGCTATATCTTATTCTGCATATGGAGGGGCAAATTCTCTCTCTCGGTGACTGTTGTGACAGTTGACAAATGCTGACAAGGGCAGGCCTAACCAGTTAACCTTTTCCAAAGTGATGCCAAACCAATTGCAGAAGTCCCGTATGAAGCACTCGTCTTCAGACTCCCAGGTGCCAAACCACTAGAATATTTTTCCCCAGGTATCTTCCTAAAGAAGTACATCATTCAGGTACAAGATAATTCCCTAGTGTATCTTCATGTTCTGCACACCTTTTCTGCTAATATTTCCTCCTTGCACCAACTACAATTGTTTTCCCAATGCCAATACATTTTAGATAGGATCTGTGGCTGACAGCTGAAAATAACCCAACCTCCAATTGCTATTTATGATATGATTAGACAGGTCAAGTTTAATTTCAGCATTGTGCATGAATCTGTTATCCAATCATTCTAATGATACACTACTCAAACCAGCAGTGGGGCCGAGGATGGAAAGAAAACCTTGATTGTAACTTGTCTGCCAGTGATTGGAGTTTGTTATGAAAGAACACTAACGCAATCGTCATTGGCACCCTTCGCCAAAGGTAGGGAACATTTGTATCTCTCCATTGTCCCTGTCCTTGTAGCTGTGTGACAGATGACAAAAGGTATGCCAGAAAGGATGTAGTGTGGTATGGGAGGGATTGCTTTTCCTCAGGGTTAAGGCAAAGGTACACTTAATCAAATCAGCGCCTTTAAGAAAATACCACCTTTCAGGTAGAAGATATAGCTGAATATTGTTCTTCAGATTACACAATCCAGCCTGCTGAATCCAGAAACCACCAGTGGCGGTCTCAGCTGCTTATTTTGCTACTTCATCAGTAATTTCACACGCTTGAAAACCTCCCGTAGTGGAAGGAGCCCCCTTGCAGGGGCACAGCTTCCTGGAGGGCACGTGTGCCTTGCTGCACACCCCGCCATGTCCTGAACACCTCACTGCAAACAGCCCTCCAGTCAGCGAGATGTAAGGCAGCACTGCCAGACCAAGACAGCCACGGTGAGATGCAGGAATGGGCTGAATCAGTGCAGTCAGATCAAAATGTCAACATAGCCATTGCATGAATTCATCGTACTGCATGCTAAAGTTTCTTGCAGGGAATTGAAATATTGGGAGGAGGGATTTGTTTGCCTCTGCATTTTCATAATGCCAGTCCGGAGCTGCTCTGTAGGTATGCCTTCCTCCCCTGAGGCTCTTTGGGATGCCTATCAACCATGGGAAAAAAAATCCCTTTCCCTACACCGACTGCGAGCAGTCAAGCAGGAGGATTGAAACACTCGTGCCACAGCGAAACAGCCGTCCTTATGTGTAGCTGTCCTGTGTCTGCATCCCCCCACCCATTTCCAGAATACCTCCATGCCCTTGAATGTACCAAACACAAGATTTGGCTCTAAGAGCTGTTCAGTCCCTACATAACTTCTGGGAAAACTTAAATTGGCAGATTACATTTTTGTAATAAACCCCGCTTACTCTGTTCTCCCCAGAGCCAAGCACTGGTGTGCAGTCACCTAAGAATAAAACAAAATCTTGCCTTTTAAATCACTTGTCATTTCTGTGCTGGGGTTGTGCTGGCTATATAACCCCAGAGCTGCTGGCAGTGCACTCCTTTTACTGCTTGCAATACTTAACAATTTACTCTCTCTATAATATTTTCCATCTGCCCCACAACGGTGTGGCAAGAACTGACTAAAGACGTGAAGCGAATGAGTCTGTGACCATTTTTTACTGGGGGGGAGATGGCACACCAACCCACACCACCTCAGAAAACTGAACATAAATATTCTGCAGATTCCCTAGTGTCACTCCACACACACACACACACACACACACACACACACACACACACAACCAATAAACAGCTCCTCAACACACAAGATTACCGCAAAAACCCCAAATGAAAACTGTTACGTTGCGTACTTGAAATCGCTTGGCAAGGAGGGATGGTTGGTACAAGTCAGCTGAAGCGGAGCTTTCTTCTCAGACCTCCCGCCTTAAAGAAAGGAAGGGGGGTGAGTTCCCCTGCCCGCCCTCCTCCGCGATCTGCCTCTAACGGCCCATCGCTCCCCGGGCCCGCACTAATGGCGCTCGGCTGCCCACACCGCCCCCCCACCCACGGGCCGGCAGGCGGCGGTTGAGCGGCCAACGGCCGCCGGGCTCCCCCTAGGGGCGGCGGGGCGCGGGCGGCGGCGTTGCCGGGAGACCGGCGCGGCGGGGGGGGGGGGGGGCGCC
>VXBL01009152.1:256759-274860 GCA_013400195.1 Aramus guarauna | reverse complement strand
GAGTGGGGGTCGCCTCAGGGCTGGCTGCTTCCCCGCGGACCGGCAGCCCCTGTGTGGCGCGGCGCGGCGGCCGCTGTACCCCAGCGGTAAATTAATGATCTTTCCAGGAGCTGGTCTTCAGGGAGGGCTCCATCCCTCCCGCGTGGAGGTGGCTGCGGACACCGCGTAGCAGCCGGCCGCAGATAGAGGCGTAGGGCCCACCAGGAAAGCAGAGTGGCGAGGGGTGAGCCACATCACTTCATGGCTGCTCTCTCAAGCCAGCATGGCCACTCCCTGGTTCGGCATCCGTTATACTAATACTAGGAATTAAATTCATCAGTAATCATTGATAGACATCCTCCTTTAAAAAGGCAGAAGGCTCAGGAATAACGACAGCTACCTCAAATGATAGCCACCAACACACAGGGCCCATTAGCTCAAATATGATTTCCCCTGAAAAGCTGATTAATACACTCCTCCTGCAGGCACATTTAGATCTACACGAGCTTTGCACGCCCGTGAAGTGCAGGATCGGGGCTCTGCGGCCGTGCTGCTGTTAAAGATAACGGCCAGAAAAGGCCGACCTTCTGGTGTGTGTACCGCGGTGACTCGTCAAGCACTGGAAGCGTGCCGCTGCTCTTGAGCTTCACCTCAGCCAGCGCAAAGCAAAGGAGATGTGTGCCTTTGCGGAAAAGGGTATCTGCGATCCGTCGTTCTGCTGTTTAAGAGCGGCGGGAAGCCGCTGACCGCAGGAATCGGTCACAGTTACACGCATTAGTGGGTGGTGAAAAGCTTAAAATATAGGCTTCGTCTTAGAATATATCTATGTTGTAAATAAATAAAGAAGAAAAGATTTGTTGTCTGACACAAGCTGCTCATGAGGGTTTAGGCTGTCATAAGCCTCCGCAGTTTGCTCTAGTCTCACAAAAGTGGGGCCTCAAAGCAAGTCTCAGAGATTTCTGATACGTGAATCTCTGGTTATCATTGAAGGCCCGTTACTTAGGCCTTGAAAACTTAGCACTAAGTCTGGAATTAGCATGTGAGGAGGCCTAAGAGCCAGTGAAACATATACCCTCTGCTTTTTCTCGTGCTTTGAGATGTACTACCATGTTCTGCTCAGATCAACGTCTGTGTTGCCTCAGACTTCAAATCCCATTACAGGTGATTACAATAATCAAGAGATAACAAATTCACAAATCATGCGACCCAAGTCCTTGCATGAAAGAAAGGGCATCATTTCCGACAGACTGGATGTGGAAAAATTAATTTCCTGGCATCCAAACATAAGAACAGCCATGCTGGTTGAGACAAGTCCATCCAGCCCAATAGCCTGTCTCAAACATAAACAACAGCTGATGCCTGGGGAACAGCATAAGAGAGGGGTAAGCACACAGTGATAGTTCCCTGGCATGCTGTCCCAAACTCCAGCAAGCTGTGGCTCAGGGACTTCCCTGAGACAGATGTGGTATCTTTAAATTTAATAGCCCTTGATGGATTTTTGCTTCCATGAATTTGTGTAATTGCTTTTTGAACCCATATCAATTTTTGACATTGCAGCATCCTGTGACAATTAGTGGCATGCTCCAACAACGCAGGGTGTAAAGAAGAGCCCTTATTTTGTTTGTTTTGAACAGGCCACCTAATAATTTCATCTGATGCTCCTAGTTCTTGTGGTATGAGAGTCAATTACAATCATTCCCCATTTGCCTTCTCAGTGCCATTCATGATTTTATAGACTTCTCTCGTATCCCTGTCACATTTTCTTTTTCCAGACAGATATTCCTAACCTATTTTGAAATCCTAATACCAAAGCCATCCCGCAGCCTGGACCTTCCTCTGGCTCCAGTGTCACCATTTTTGAGGTAGTGGGCTTGAATGACACCAGGTTCAGGGTGCAGGCACGTTGGACGTAGTTATACTAGGACATAGCGGTGTTTTCAGTTTTGTTCCTTCCATACTAAATCCTAAAATTTTATTTGCTTTTTTGAACTCTGCTGAGGATGGATCTGGCATTTTCATAAATATATCTAGCTTTCACAGCACTTCAAGGATTTCTTTTCTGAGAGCTAACAGCCAGTCCAGCACCCTCAGTTCTGCACGTAAGGTTGTCTGCTTTGCCCACTGGCATTGCAATAGACATATCTACGCTGCATTTCCTCCTTCATTTTATCACCTGATTACTCAGTATCATGAGACAGTCTTTTTGTCATGTGTCATGTTTTTACTACCATAAATAACGTGGTGTCACCCACAAGTTTGCCACCTTGCTGTTCATCTCCTTGCTAGTGTATGAATCCTGCAGATGGATTTGGTACCTACTTAAGATCCCAGCAAAACCAGAGGGGTGCTGGGGGGGGCGCGGGTGTCTGTGGGAGGAAATAGAGGGTACCTTAACTATTTCTTCTCTTTCCATCAACACATTTTACATCTCGCCTAGATTTGGATTGAGCCAGCTGATCCTCAGGGAGGTGCTGGCAGGCTCTTTTTGACCCTGCAGCATATTTGGAGGGATGCTGGCGAAGGCCCGCTGGCCTGCGTAAGGCCAGCTGTTCAGCTGACATAACCGATTTACACTAGCCAAGGATCTGTCTGAAGTCCTGGAGTCACAAATGCTAGTCAGCCCGTTGCAAGGATGGGGCCATTGGACACAGAGGTGCGGTGGCCTCACCTGGACACTGTGGGGGAGGCAGGTGGGGTGAGTGGAGTCTGTAGGTTTGAGGGCGCACCTGTGGAGGCATCACCCATCCTTTGCCCACCTGGTGGTGGTATCATCATACCTCCCTACATGGAAAGCCTGACAAGTACGTTTAATATTAATAACGAGCAAGGCTTTCGGAGGCAGGCCCTGTGCTTTCTCGCTGCTCGTCGGCGCTGTGCGAAGCCGGGCAGAGCGTGCTGTGAGCGGTACTTGCACAGTCAGAGCTGTCCCCGGTGCGTCCCCATTCCAGCGTGTCAGCCAAGCGTTTAAGACACCTGCTTCTTTTCGCTCCTGCGCTGGCCATGGACTAATAGGGACAAACGGGAAGAGGACCTAGCAGAATGCAGAAAATAATCGTCCTGTGCCAAAAGGGAATGTATGATCAAAACTACAATGGGCAGGCAAGCAGCGAGGCAGTGACCCGAGGCAGCGCAATGTGTCAGGAAGAGAGAGCAGCAGCCCAGGGACAGCAACAGCCCAGAGCCTCAATTTGTAATGACTGTGTGGACCACATGCCAAAAAGTCTCTCCCCACCTCCTTGCTCCAGGGAGCTCTCCTAATGTTCTTAGCCACTTGGACATCATGAGAAAAAGAGCCTGCGTGTTTCCAACGCATGACCTAAGGCATCTGCTCAAGCAATGCAGCACTGCCGAACCTGCCTCTAACTCAGAGTGCTCCAAACACCTGTGAGTCAGATGATGGGAAATTCTCCCTGTCTTCAAAAGCACAGATGAGTTTGAACCTTCTGGGCATTTTAGCAGTTTACCATCTGCACATATAACCTTTTTTCTGAGCGCATGGAAGTCTTGTAGGAGGATGCTAAATCCAGGAACCAAAATAAGGAAACATGTTTACACCTGCTACATCTGTTCAAGAATTTCCAGCCTCTATTACACTTTTGACTTTCATGTTCCCCCTCCTCCTCCCTCCCGCCACTGTGTTAAAAACAGTCCTGTATTTTTCCCCCAAGTCTCACAGACTTTCAGTCGAATCTTGTGAAAACTTACAGCAAAAGAAATAAGCTGTGAAATGGTCTAGCGATAGAAGCAAGAGCTGGCTGCAGTATCTCTTGCTTATCCAGGATTGTCTGGATACTGGGATTCATTGTGAAGAAAAATGACATTAACTACATGAAATATGATGATTTGATTTTTTTAAACTAGAATAAAAAATGAACGGCTGAACCATTTCTGATACAGATGAAATCTTCCTGCAAGCCAGGTGCAATAAAACAATTTAATGAAAAATAGGTTATGAGAAGGATTATAGCACACACAAAAAATCAGCACAAAAAAGAACATCTCTGTTAGCAGATGCCCCAGTCAATTATAATTGGCTTGTTATAGAAGAGAAAACACACTAGTATCTGCTGTCAGAGGTGATCTGTTTTGCTAAAAGAATTACCTGTATGATTATACCTACCACAAAGTCAGACCCATAGATACGAAACATTCATGAAAGGGAAAAAAGATCCTTAACTTTGCAGGGGTGGGGGGATAACAAAATAATTTCTATTGAGCAGAATTCAAAGGATATTTCTTTTCATAATTTTTACCAAATCTTATGTTCAGATTGTTACCGAAAGTATTATCTAATATTTTTCAGTGAAGCAAGTGCTTTGATTAAAATAATTTCTAGAGTGATCAGTAGCATTTTTATAACCATTAAAATTAATGTATTGATAAAGATGTTGCAAAATAGAGCAAGAGATGCAAAAACTATTGGATAAATTCAGACATTTTTCTCTGAGTAATCTATTTTTGATAACGGTTTTTCTCTTGCGAGGCTTACACTGGCTTTGTGACTACATGAGCTGGATTATTAATAATATGGGCAAGGTGGCAGTACTGGGAAAAATCCTCTGCTCCCCGTCATTTCCTAATAAAGCCCAGTTAATGGAAGAAAAATGCTTTCACGTGTCAACAGGTAACTAAGGAAAGTACCATTTAGTGATTGTGGTATTTGATGTTATGATAGGGCCTCTCTTTCTTTGAATTACCACGTGGTGCTTGTGTGGAGCATGCTTTCTGAAATGGCAAAAGAAATTAACAATATTAAGGTCAATATAGGACATATTTGTGAAGGGTCGAGGCAAGTCCTGTGGTCCTAACTCAGGCAAATTCTCACTGACAGGTCTTGGCCCATACAATCTGCAGGTGTCCACTTTCTTTCAGGATTTAGCCCAGTATTCAACCAGAAGAAAACAGTTCAGTAATTCATTAGGATATGATCATGCCGGGCTGGTTACTAATTGTTCAAAATACCATTGGAGGCACTCCAGGATGCTGCACAGCACTCCACAGCTGGCAGCCATGGTACACAGGCGGGTACGCCACCCAAATAGAGCTGAACGGCACGGGAGCCGCGGGAGGAAAGCAAAAATCCCTTGCTTCCAAGCCCATGGGAACCTTCCTGTGTTGTGAGGAGGGGGCTGCAGGTGCAGGGGGCTGCAGGCAGAATGAGTGCAATGCGCAACCCCACTGTCTCATGCCAAAGAGAAATGTTAGCGGCAAAATAATTTTACTCCTGGCTGTCAAATGGGAACGGCGGGGTTCCTCTCCTAACAATGAAAGGCAGACTACTGTGCATTAACAGCCCTGCCGGTGCACAAAGTGGCCTAGCCTGTTATTAAACTGTACAGCTAAAGCTGTTGTTCTCCACTTAGCTGAAAGTGAGTTACCATATTGCAGGTCCCCTAAGACGTTCCCTACCCTTGACATATCCTCTCCCTCGCATGAGTGGTAATGACTGGGATCAGATCCCTCAGGCTCCTGCCTGGGTTGCTTTACCTTGTTTTAGAGCGGCTTCTTTGAATAACAGAGAGCTGGTCTGTTGTCCCCCCCTTCCCTCCATTTTCCCCCACCCCAGCCTTTATTCCTGAAACTCCTTAGTGGCCATAAGGATCTTTCTCCGCAACGAATACGGCTAAGCTAACTCAGTTGTCCTCTAAGCAGGTTGCAGGTGGGGTTCCATTGCACATCATAGATTGGATTTTAAATGTATGCAAATAAGCATTTGTGTGCTTGACCCCGTGACACAGAAGCATCAGGATTTACTCACTGACAGTTTTTCCATGCACTTTTAAATTCACATTTGCAAATTTGGCTCTGGAACTAACAGAACTGCAGTAATAACAAGATTCCGACATCCTGGGAAATTTCACAGCCATACTGAGTAAGGACTTGAGCCTAGAAAGCTGTACGAAGGAGATGTAGATGTATTTTGTTATATACGCATTACTTTTTTTTTTTTAAGGAAAAGATTCGTGTAGTATTAGTCTCACTTCCTCAGGATAGACTGGATGGCCTTCACACACAGTGCCATAACAGATAAAAGCAGCCATTTCCCTAGCAGCCTTTTTGTGTCACTGCTTGGCTTTGCTTATGTTATGTGTATCTAGTCTTGATCTGTCACTTTCTCCAAGGCCAGCAGAGTAAACTCATCCTCCTGACTCATAGCTCCAGATGGATTCAAACTCCAGCACATTGTCCCCCTGGAATTTGGCATATGTGGGTTTATATGCCCTAATCAATCAGGCTGATTTCAGTTAATCCTAATCGTCCTATTAGGGTTCCCAGATAGCAACAACAGCAGCTAGAAATCCCCAAGCAGCCTAATTGACTTCATCTAATTACTTTCCTTCTTGAGATTTCCATTAAACTACCCCCTGAATTCATTACAGTGGTTGACTTTAGGTTTCCATGACTTCTTAAAAAACATATGCAGCTATTGGGATAGCTCAGTTCCAGAGAGCCGAAGTAGTTACTATATATAAGATCTTGCCACCTCCACATAGCTATCTGTCAGTCGTCCTGCTCTAGCATATATCAAATGTGCCATCTAATCACTGTGGGGGATACCACTGGCACTTAGGCTCATTTCTGCCGACGTGCCGCCTGTGCTTCTTTCCTTGTAGCACTGAACGAACCACGCGAGTCAGAGACTGCCAGCTCCTATTAACCTCTCGCATAAAGGATTTATAGATATGTCTCATTATAAGGTAAGGAGCTGACATTCATCTCCAAAGCAGTTAGCTTGGAAAAGAATGCTCTTTTGTCAGTATTCACCTTCCTCTGTGCTCTTTCTGTGGTAGCAAATTGTAAACTGCTCAGTCGAGATGACATCTGTCATAGTTAGGTTTCTTTGGCTAATTTGATCAATTCTTCCATTAAAGTAATGCTTTGGCTTCCCAAATGTTGCTAAGCTCTCAGTTCCTGCCTCTTGCAGAATGCAGAAATGTAGCCCTGAAAAAAGGAATAGCTATCTTCCACCCTTGGGACTTAAAAAGAGGAGACTTCTAGGGTAAGGATAAAATTGTTGAGCCCAGTCTGATTTCTTCTGTACACGCAACAGAGACCAGCTTCCATGAAACCTGGGGAGGCTGGAAGCAAAGGATCCTTTTCATAGGTGATTTTATATACAGTATGCATGTGTCCCAATGCTTTGACTGGAGTTCACTTAAAAAAGAAAACAAAAGGCACGCTAGACACTGGAAGATAGGCACTTTGACAACTGTCAGGTTGGAAAGTGCTTTATATGTAAGACGAGCCATTGTGTTCAGTCTGTTTGGAAACTGATGCCACTGCTCACTTTTACGGACAGTTCCTCTAGGTAGGAATGACACCAATATCATTCACACAGAAACTGCCAGATTGATGTCGGTAAGACAGCAGAGCGTTCAGGTTCACTGGAAGGAATACAATATCTTTGCTAAAATAAAATCCTTGACCGTGCACAGAGGGAGCAGGTCAGAAACGAACGAACCCTTGCCAAATGTTTACTCTTGCATCTCTGCCTCATAGAGGGTGGTGTTCCCTTTCGAGGCAGAGCCAAGGACAGTTGAGAAGTTCTGTGTGAATAATACCTGATTGTTGCAGGAAAAGAGCTATGTAATTAAGCTGTAAACAATGTATGTGGTCATTTTAACTAAGTGTAAGACTTTGTAAATCACAGAGTCATAAAGTGATGCTGGGGGGAGATTATATTTTACAAAAATATTGATGTTTACACTAGATTAATGGCTGCTTGCCTGTAGAGATGAACGGTGAACAGAGTATCTGTCCAAGGTCAGGCTGTGTCTGAGTTGCAGACACAATAAGTCACTAGAAAGTTTTGTGCAAAAGGATTTGGCCTAAACAGATATTTCTAAGAGCTGGCTAAGGTTACTAATTATTTTCCTGAATAACTTTGAACGGATGTTTTCTGAATCATTTTCATTCCAGAGGGATTAGTAAATCTTTTTATTAAAAGGAACACACACCAAAACTTATAAAATGTATTTACAAAAACTTTCTATAATAACTGAGTGCCAGTTTTGGGCCACTTTTCTTCCTTTTCTTGTTCTATTTTGGCACTAACTTGCAAAAAGAAGCTCAGGCGGTGGGGGGGAGGAGAAGAAAAAAAAATACAAGGTAGAAAAAACAAAAAAGAAAGATAATGCAAACTAGAACTGAAGAAATCTTAAGTGCCTTCTCAGAACTGGAGACACCGGTGACATTGTAAGAGATGCAGACACTCAGTACTTTGTAGGCGCTGGGAGAAGTGAAGACCTCATTCCTCCACTCACCAGAGGCACTGGCTGAGGCTCTCTCTATTGTTTCAGCAAACACAGGCAGTATTTCTATCAGTGCAGTATACGTTTCGATGCAACTCAACCTTATGTAAACAACTTGACTCCTTACATTAAATGCTATGCTCTCCAGATTATTTAAGTGACACAAATAAAGGAGGATCTCAGTAATTTTGCGGGTCAGTTTTAGACTCTTTGGGAAAACACACTTCTGCTGTGTGGCTGACTTTTAAATTTTAAACATGCTGACACATTTCTCCCACTGATACACAGCATTCCACATCCCAAACTTCTTCCTTTTCACCAAATTATATGGTCTAACCCATCCTTTTGTCCCTCCTGCTAAAATACAGAACCATACAGGGGCATGGAAAACATGCAGGTAAAACAAGCTCTTGAAATCATGAGGAGCAGAAATGGACTATGTTCAGCTAACACTTCCTTTGTTCATCCAGTCGCAATTTCCACCTCTCTTTGTGGACCTGGGCAGGTGTGGACACAGGCAGTGTGCTTCTGCAGTGAGGCTGGCTTAAATAATGGTGCTAGAGAAATAGGAGGAACTATAAACAGAGGAAAGTTTCCGCTTGCCTTTTCTTGGGAAGAGATCTTTGAAAATGTTACACAATGAATCTGCTGAAACTGGAAGTTTGTCGGTGTTGGGTTTTTTTTAAGAGAACGTGCTATTTGTAGGCCCCCAGTGGTCAGCTGGGCGTAGCTTTGGGGGTCTGAAGGCAGACACTAGGCAGAAGTGCCTAGATGCTTTGGGAAGCCTCCAGATTACATGTCATCCATACTACCTCCTGCTGGCAGTAGGACAAGTTCCGTACCTGTTTCTGGTTCACCACTCACAGCTGTGCCTACACTGGCAAGTGCAACATAGCCGCCGACCTGCGTGTGGGGAACAGCTGGCTCCCCGGGAAGCCCACAGAAGTCAAGGGGAGGACAACATTAGTGAATGACAGACTACGGGGAGGTCCCCAAAGTGCACTTTTGTTCATCTAGTCAGCCATCAATTTCACCAGCTCAGCGTGTTGGCTGGCAGCTCCTTGAGGTTTGCGAAAAAACAGGAGGGCACATTGATGCTTTCTGTTGCACCAACTGAAAGAAGAACTGGAAATGGTGACATTCCCGGTTTCACGGACATGCTGCTGCCTTTCCTTCCCTTACAAACACAGGGGCTGCACTGTTCGCTCACAGTTATGCTGAGCAGGTCATGATCTGAGAGGGCTAGAAATACGGAAGGGCTTTGTTTGGGCAGAAGCCAGGGCTTTTGGGGGGGAGGGGTGGGAAGCTGGGATGCCTCATACATCTGACAGTGGATGCTCAGTGTGACCTTGAGATCAGGTGTGGTTCTGCTGAGGGGGCCAGGTCTGGAGATAGACACCTCCTTGGTGCTGTCAGACCACGATGCTTTGACCAGCTGACCAAAAATTCTCAGGGTGAAAATTAATGCTAGGATTTTTTTCCTTTCAGCTGGACTGTCTATGCAACAAATGCCCCGTGTGGGGGATAAAGGTGGGCCCTACACTATCACTTCCTTCGCCCGTCAAATATTTTCTTTAGCGAGACAAGCAGGATGAGAGAAAAATCTCCTGTTCCTGCAACGTGAGCTCTGGCAAAGCTGATCTCACTGTGAGAAAGCATTAGCTTCTTAATTTGTGCTATTGAAACTGTTCTGCGGACTTCCATTTGGTCGGGAAAGGAACTCCAAAGTAAAACAACTGCCATGCAGGGGAGGCTGCAGATGGCTCAGTAGTAACACACATACTGTACACCTGCACATGTTTGGCACAGAAGGGTTTGAGTGCAGATTTGCGAGCTAGCCAAGGGAAGACAGATTTATTTTTTTGAGGAGGCGGGAAGATCAGATCACCTCCAGGTGCTACCCTGATAAACACTGAGAATAACTCACCAGTCCTCTACAGTTCTTCTCTGATCAACTTCATCCTTGAGATAGGAATTAGAGGGACAGATATGTTATCTGGGAAGTTGTCCAGATTCATTTCCAAGGAAGTTAGATACTCAGCACAGGCCTGCTATAAGTAAGGTTTTTGGGTGGGTTGGTTTGTTGGTTTGGTTTTTTTTTCCCTTAGGTTTGTTTGGGGGAGGGGAGTGTTGGTTGCTTGTAACAGCATCATAGGTAGTTGGGACATTAGACACAGCTCAAACTCCCCCGACTCTTCCATGACTGCAAATTTTGGGGACCTGGATATTAATAGGCAAATCTTTCCTCATTTTGCTTTTTAGGTCTGCTCTGCAAATTGAAATTCAAAGATATTTTATAAAATAACCAAACACTCAACCCTCTCTACACCATTCTGAAGAGAAAGAGACCTCCTCCAGAAGTCTGTCTGCATTAGGGAGGAAGTTCTGAGGGGATTTTCCACTTGCTCCAGGAGGCTCTGAGTTCAGCCTGTGCTACAGGGAATGGCAGCAGGTGTCCTATGGTTCCTACCAATCAACAGCAGAAAAGAGGAGGTCAGCAAGATCAGTGTTAAATGCTGACCCACATTTCCTCATGCCATGTACCTCTCAGCTTCCATGCAGCCCACAGTCCTACCTTTTAAAGTCAGGTATAGCCTAGCTTACTTAGTTTGGACATATCACTGCAGGAGGCATCCCACTTCATACAGTCCCTGTGCTACCTTGCTTGGAGCAAGTACTGCTACACAGTGCTGAGTTGTACCACCTGGGTGTGTCTTTTCTAAAAATCTATAAGATAGAAGAGATGCAACATGTAGATGCTCCAGTCTCTAACCTATAAAATAGAAAGATCTTGTAATGGTTTAACCCAGTGGTCAGCTAAAACAACCACACAGCTGTTTGCTCACTTCTCCCCCACAGTGGGATGGGGAAAATAACCAAAAAGAAAAAGGTAAAACTCGTGGGTTGAGATAAAGACAGTTTAAAAGGACAGAAAAGGAAGATGATAATGATAATAATAATATTAATGATGATGATGATAAAAGAATATACAAAACAAGTGATGTACAGCACAATTGCTGACCATCCAGAACCAATGCTCAGCTAGTTCCTGAGCCGTGTCGCCTCCCAGACAACTCCCCAGTTATATATGGAGCATGACATCATATGGTATGGAATATCCCTTTGGCCACTTTGAGTTAGCTGTCCTGGCTGTGTCCCCTCCCAGATTCTTGGGTGTCCCCATCTTCTTGTTGGCAGGGCAGTATGAAAAGCTGAAAAGTCCTTGACTGTTTGGCAACAGCTAAAATATCAGTGTGTTATCAACATTGTTCTTATCCTAAATCCAGAACACAGCACTGTACCCACTGCTACTAAGAAAGTTAACTCTGCCCCTGCCAAAACCAGGACAGATCTTGAGAGAGATAAATGCAGAAGGAGAAAGCTAAGAAATGATCATTGTTTGACCTGTTTCAGTTAAAGCCCACAGGCAACATGACTTGGGGTAAAGCAAAGCCCTTTCTTTACAAGGTATTCACAGTAGTTCAATGTAAGTTATTTTTTAAACCAGTGATAAAAGTAGTGTAAACCACTGTGTGGTTGCTCTTAGTTCAATTTAACATTGGCTGGCATGGATGACAGCTTGCATTGATTTTTGTCTGTCTAATATAAATTGATATAAGCCTGATTTCAAATGAACTAAGCCTGTCTGAGGAGTGTTATGCACTTGTTTAAGTTCTTGAATTTAAAATAAAACCTTTGAACAAAAGGCTGCAGGTTTCTCACAAAGACAAAACTCACAGCTCAATACTGATTTTGACAGTTCTCCCATTAACCTTCCCTACAGACAGCTGAGGAAAGTTATTTGGGGAGCAGAATGGTCAATACTTTACCTAAGTAAATATATAACACAGACAACCTAGAAAGAGATATTTATTTTGTGTGACAGCAATAAGAATGAGAAATAATGGGCCAGAGGATTCATCCAGATTACTTTCTTCATTCTAAGCAAGCTTCTCAATAGATAAAATGAACACCAAAGTAAACCTAATGCTACATGAAAAGGCAAAGACATTACTTCTATCCACATTTTTGCACTGTTCTTAAACTCTTCAGAGCACCCAGTTCTGGCTCCTTTCAGAAACAAGATGCTGAGCAGGACAGACCATTGATCTCACCCAGCACTGTCACACATCTGGGGCTGAAGGAACCAGGCAGAGTGAAGGAGAAAGTCAGCAAAGAGGAAACAGAAACACAGAGGACCGAGACAGCAAGACTGCAGAGGAAGTCTTCTCAAGGGTTTGATTGGTAGCTGATGTGCTTGCCTTGGGAGAAGAGAAGTTGGGAAATAACGAGGACCAAAAGCTATGGTGCACAGAAGTTCACGTTCTGTGCAGTGCTTGTCTGCCAGTGTTCAGGCAGAGCCTGACACAGACTTCTCTGGGCATAGGCTGTCGTGTGTCCACTCCTTCCACGTTTTGGGAGATCCTGAAGCAGGTGCCTCTGGCCCAGAAGCAATGTAGCCAAGTCAGCTTGGGTTCAGCATCATGATATTTGTCCAGCTGGTGGAGGAGACAGATTACTCCAAACGTAGTTCTCCACTGCACCTTGCTGTGATGTCCATGTGGTCCCACAGGGGCAATATCCTCTAGGGGACCCAACATCTGGAATTTCAGGCACTGGCTTTCAGCAAAAACATTTCACCTGTTTCATTTCCTCCTGAAAAGCAGAAGGACTGATACGTGCTTGTGCCTGTGCGGAGGGTAGAGCCAGCTGATTCAAAGTCACATGTGTATGTTTTTAAAGGAAAATAACACAGTTAACTTCTCTTTACAATTGGTTTTAATATTTTCCTTTCCAAGTGCTTATCACACATGTTGGCTCAAGGTCACATAATGCAAAAATTGCAAATTCTTCACAGTGCTCAGCCGTCCATGCACATTTATCAAGCACAGCCTGGTAAAATGCAACAGTGAGCAGGAAAGAAATCTCAAAAAAAAAAAAAAAATGTTTTCATACCTTAAAATTCCACTGAGGAAAGCAGAAAAAAACTAAAAAGTGCAAACAGGAAATCTTCCTGTTCACCACAGCTGTGTTTCAGCAGGCTGGTAGTTCCCACAGCGTCAAGAAGGGTATGGTAACCTGACAGAGAAAATGGCTACCATTTTCAGGTGCAAACTTATGACCATCCTTGTGGTTTGAAATCCAGAAGTAGAGTGCTTGGTTAAAGCAGACAACTCTGCTGCAGCCTGGCAGAAGTGATAAAGTACATAGTGGAACTTCAGAGAGTGAGCTCCTCTCTTTCTCTCCTACTCCCCTTTTTTGCTATATTTTTCCTCTGGTGGGTTGAGGTGCCCAGTTGGAGATCCCAAAATAGAGGAAATCCAGGCAGGAGAGCCTATCCAAGTCTGTCAGCCGCCTGCTGTGTTTCACTTCATCAGCAAAGCTTTTCCTCTGGGCTGAGATGTAAAAATTCTTGGGGTTTTGCACTCCTTCCCCCCAGTCTTGGCCTGGTTCATACTTTTGGAATACATATGGAATAATGAGCCTGTCCCTTTAATGCAGAGGCAGTGAGAAGGGCAAACCTGTTCCCAAGAAGTCAGTAAAAGTGGTAATGCCTATTAATGATTGCAGCAGAGTGCTTTTCAGTTGCCCTATTAAAGGAGTTCTTTGTCCTAATAAATACCAACGAAAAAGCTTGCTCTCAGAGCACCTTTCCTGTACTTTATTTATAATGAGTCTTCTAATGAGTACATAGTGTTTATGCTTCCTTGAGAGACTCATCACTCCCTCTCTCAGTCTGTTATTTAACATACAATACTCCATGAAGGTGTCCCACTTCATCCCCAATGCCTCCACACCCCCTCCCACACACAAACGTCCACGTACTGCTTGTTTCAAGGGCATATGCAATTCTGAAGGAAAAGTGAGCCCTGGAAGTGAAGCGAACATCCCAAATGTTACGCATGACGTGGCGGGAAGAGGAGCAGGAGACCCAGATTGTCAGCATGGCAATGCAGGTCCACCGAGGACAGCTCTAAAGCATTTCCTATGTGTGTGTCTTCAATCAGGAGTGTGCTTGCATTGGTATTTAAACAGGTCATACACTAGTGTGTTATACCTGGTAAAATACCTAGTAAACCACAGTCATTTGACTGTCGGCTGGGTGTCCTAGCCCTTAGTAGCTACTGCTGACTAACAAGACCTGAAGGCACTCAACCGCTGAGATTCGTAGGTATCCTCCTGGTAGCAATATGAAAAAGCAAACCTATTCCTCTTTGATGGGGAGTTTTAGGGGGATTGTCAGGACAAAGAGCTCACTTGTCAAGTAGCATTTTCACCAAAGTTCCTTATGGCTGTAATTTGCCACAGCACGTTCTATATCTGACTGTGTCCGGGTCTGACACGAGTTGAATTAATAACTCTGTGAGGCTTCACGTGGTTTTCTGTTGCCATTCGGAGTCATGCCTTGAGATCGTGGGATCCTACATGACACATCCCTAATGTGATCTTGTGACAGAACAGAAGTAATTTATGTTACCAGGGTGCCTGAGAAAAAAAAGGAGCCTATTACAGGGTTGTTCCATTGCCTTAGGCCAGAAGATAGACACTGAAGACTCTCTTTTATTCTCTCTGGTTTTCTTTTAAGCTTTGAAGCTAGGCATAAAAAGGTTTCGCCATCCTTAAGCATATCAATTCCCTATCCTCTTTCTAAGCCTCTACAATGTCTGTTTCCACAGGCGACCAAAATTAGGCAGATTACATAAGGAGACTTGGTATCAATGTTTGATATTAAGATGAATCTTAAGTGTTAGACTGTCCATCATCATCAGAGCCCCATCAACATAAAATGACAACAGAAGTAGTCTTTGTGGTATCTAGTACCTCGGCATTTAGAAAGCCAAAATTGTGTTTGGGATTGAGGAATTCATGGGAATAAAAGGGCTCTTTGATCTGGTAGCATAAGAGAAAGACGCTCCTCAAAGATGGTTTTTCAGTGCTTCATGCAAGCAGGTAGACTCACGATTCGCTTGATCTCCTCTGGAGAGTGCTCCTCTACATAGCCAGGCCCCAGTGGCAAGGAATGAGGGACTCCTAGTTCTCTCACGCGTCATCTTGGTCTTAGAAATCTGCACTGACTAGGTCCTAGACCAAACTGGGGTGTCCCATGTAGCAAAGGCTTGAACCTTTTGTTCTTCTGGAAATGAAGAACTCAAAGCTGTCTGGGAATCAGTTAGGGAAAGATTTGAGCACAGGCTTAAACCCTCCAGAAAGTGCACAGCCAATTTTTATACCAGTCAGAAATTGCATACTGTGTTCACATTCAGCTTCAGATGTGACATAACTCAATAATCCAGCCTGGAGCTGACAAAAACCATCTGATCCTTGTCTGGACCATGTTTCCAAGCAAGCAGAAGAGAAAAATAAAGTATTTTGAGAACAGATGATACCTTGCTGAGAAAAGAAGAAATGATATCTGTGAAGCATCTGCACTTCCCAGTATCTGTTCACTCTCTCTTTCTCTTCACTTTTCTCTGAATGAGAAATAGGTTTCCAAAGAAACAGAACACAAGAGAGCTCACCTAGACAGAAGCAAAGATCACCAGATTTCTTCATTGCTTATCACAGAATTGGCCACCCAAAATGAGACCTTGAATTTTCATGAAGGACAGTAAAGGAAATCAACAGGGTTCAGCAAGGTGTGAGCGAGCAACCACTCTGTATGGCTCAAAACATAGCCATCCTGAGAGCTCTAGTGGCTTTTTCAAACTTAAACTATGTGCCTCCTTTTTATAACTGGAAATTACTGCTACCTCAGAGATCATGAGGATGAAATTAGAAATAAGATACATCATCAGTCTTGAGCTGGGACCTTTCTTTCTCACATTCTGAGAGCTGTTACACCAAGGGATGTTTGGATTGTACCCAGCGCTGTATGAAATGATGGCCCCAGGACAGCACTTGAGGTGCTTTGGTCCCCTTCCCTTAGGAAACCGACTGTGGCAAGCAAGGCCCTGTGAGCTTTCAGAGATCCCAAACTACTGTTTTGCTTTATGATATCACAGAAAGGAAGATACACAGTCAGCAAATAAGTACACTTAAAGCAAAGTGTGTTTCCTATTCACTTTACTGTTAGGCATATCTAAGGGTCTAAACCTTGACATTAAGTTTAGCCACTGACTAGCTTTTTAGTATGCACTGCACAATAAAGAGTTGAGCACTACCTTCAGAGCCCACTAAAAAGCCATAAGCCCATTCCTATAACAGAGGACATTGAGATTTTGTTACTAATTTCAACAGAAGTAAAACTGCCCTAAACCAGTTGTAGAACAGCACGAGCATAATACATGCACAGTAAATGTATAGATGTTTTAATCATAAATCATACAAATGAGTTATGAGACTAAAAAAAAAAAATAAATCTTTTTTTTCTCAAGAACAAGAAGGGCACATTCATGGCTAATGTTTTGTTTGGCCATTATAAACGCTATTTGATCGTAGGCGTGAGCATACACACATGTATGTTTCTGTGTGTAATGATACATTCTGAATCACTGAAATCACATGGGCAAGTCTCCTACCTCCCAGCTTTTCCCCACAGCATGTTACCGCACAGTTCCGTGAAACTTGCCAAGTCCTGCAATACTTGTATACTAGTTATTCTTTCATTACAAATACACTGCTTACAGCTAATGATTAGTTTGTCTAATGAGTGAAGACCATAATCAGTACCTAGGTCCCAGAATAGCAAGAAAAGTTACCTTGGTGAGCTGCTTCAATCTGACATTTACAGTCTCTGCCCAAGAAGATCTGAATTATTAGTAAGGCTAAATGCCTGAAAGAAGGGAGCTTGGATTATCCGCGTTGAGCAGATCATGTATTCACAACAGCAGAAGGGTGCTGCTTTCTTACAGCAGCTTTACCAAATGTCCAGTGAATCTTCTACACAGTAAATAAAGTTCTTGCTTGTAAAGATAGTGCTAGGAGGAGTTTATTTTATCTGGCAATTGCATGTCAACTGTTTCAACTTATCAAGAGAAAAAAGCTGTCTTAATTGCTGTACTAGCTTACCCAGGAGGAAAGCATCCATTTTTGCACAAAATCATCTGTGGCAGTTCTTCAGGCCAAGATAAACCTTTTTCTATCTAACTACTACCAGAGGTTGTTTTTTCCCATCGATTTACATCTGTTTCATCACCTACACAAGCACTCAGTAGTCTATTTTTTTAAAAAAGGTGTGGGTTTTGGCAGTGCCTCTCATCTTGTCTGTTTTTTGCATGAAGCAATGCTTTCTGCAGTTCCTCTGGAAGGATGAGAAGGTAGTGTGGAACAAATGGAAAGGACACAACACCACCAATTTGATTTTCATCCAGCAACATGAAGCACTAGAAGCAGCTATTCCAACTCTGTCTCTCTGTTCATTTCTTGCTGCTTGGGAGGTTAAGTGATAAGAGAGAGTTCTTGTTTTTCCCTCCTACTTCTATCTGGCTGAAAGGATTATATTTAAATAATGGATCCCTTAGTCCTGTCTGCTCTGCAAGCTGATGCTCAAGTGGCTGCTTCTTTATTGTAAAGTTGATAACACAATTTTTAAATGCAGAGCCTTCACAGCAGGCAGCTGAATGGCTGGCCAGATGGCTGGGTTGTTATTTGGGAGTCCCTGAGCTAGCAACTCCTTAGTCATCAAGGTTCTCCAATTATTGTCATCTCCCATTTACATGTGTCTCCACTGATTCATATCAGTATCACAAAGAGCCATTTGGTAGACTTAACCCTAAGAAATAACAATGGCAAAAATGTATGTGAATAGCAGTTCACGATGGCCAGAAGTGGCCCCTATCATTGGAACCAAGGTTTGCTGCTGGTTTTGTTGTTGTAGGTTCAGCAGTTCACAGTAAATGGCATTCAGCTTCACTAGGGACCAAAAAAAAA
>VXBL01009152.1:230337-256740 GCA_013400195.1 Aramus guarauna | reverse complement strand
AAAAAAAAAAAAAAAAGATATCTCAGCAACAAGGCATTAGTACAGACTTCTAAAAGCAAGACTGTCAGGGAACCACTTCTTAATCTCATTTGAATTCAAATGCAGCTTTACATGTGTTGGATGCATATGGTTTTTCACATTAAGATGTAAAGTTTATACAAATCCGAGGTGTGAATGGTTCCCCTGAGTGCTGATGACAAATATTCCAGTATCAACACTTAGCTGCTAAGCTTACCTTAAAACTTGCTAGGGTGATAAGCTGCTGGTAATTTCTCTGCCAGCTTTAGACAGGAAACAGCAGAGCTTCTGTGCACTTCTCACAGAGACTAAGTGGAGCACAGGGCATGTATGAACTATCCTTCTCCTGCTGTTCCAGCTGGCTGGTAATTCATGATTAAAGATCTACAACACGAGAAGTCAGAGCCCAGAATCATTGAAGGAAGCTGAAAACAAAAAGCTTGGAAGTCCTGTGAGTAGACAGCAATGGTCTTAATGCAAAGGAACCATAAAAGTCAATTAATCCTTCTTGACTAGGAGTATACATACTGATTTTTTTGTTTAATTACCCTATATATTCTGACAGTAATAGGAGTTCCGACAAGATTTCTATAGAAGAAATGGCAAAAGAAGTGAGAAACAGAAAAAAAATAATTAACTTATATCTATTTTTAAATGTCTCCTAGATATCTTGGTATTTCACTGATGGGTGTAACAGAGATAAGAGAATGCCCAGTTTCCACAGATAACTTTATCTGGCATAGTCACCACAGTGATCTCAGAGCAGACAAGGAGAATAAACAATTGAGCTAATCGGGTTCTTCCCTCTGCAACTCCTTTAACTCCTGATGATCCATAACACTTCAGTGGGAATGACTGGGGCTTTTTGTTAATGGAAATCTAAGACAATTTTGTGAATTAAAACCTAGGGGAGTTTAGCCAGAATCACAAGAACACAAATTAATTCTCTGTATAAGATTCCATGACAGGAAAGCTTACGGTATTTTCCGCAGTGGAACCTGAAAGAATGAGTCCAAGCAACAGTTCAATATCAAAATGTGAGTAAAAGAGGTTTAAAATATATCATCAAAATTAATAGTAAATCTCTACCTTCAGGTGATGTTACCCAAAAGTTCTGAAGAAAGTCAAATATTGGAGACTGGTCTCCATCTCAGAGGTACAGAAAATGGTAGAAGTGATGCCACTATTTAAAAAAAGGCTCTGAAGGGGAGGTGGTCTGGAAAACTAGAGACAATTTGTCTGATTTCAACATCAGATAAATTACTTGCAACTATGAAAAAGAAAAGAATCAGTTCATACATGGCTCAATTCAATGTAATGCCATGGTCAACAAAGCTTTTGAGGAGGGAAGTCGTACCACCAAAATTTATGAAGGTCATCAGAAAGTAAACAGATGGAAAAGGGTGATCTCACTGATACAGTTTATTTGCACATCCAAAAAGTATTTGATGAAGTCTTATAGCAAAAGATAAGATTCTCACATGTAGCAGTAAATTGGTAAAAGGAGGTAAAGGAGTATATTACCAGTTTTCATAGTGGAGTGAGGTCTAGTGGAATCACATAGTCATGTGTCTGGGACTATTTTCATAAAATAAGATGGAAAACTGGGTAAATAATGAAGTATGCTGATGATACTAAATAATTCAAGGCAGCAAAAATGCAATTTGTCTGCAAAGAGTTCAGAAATATCTCATGATATCAAGTGACTGGAAAATAACAGGGCAAAGTAAATTTGATTCTGACAGTTGTGAAATAACATACATTAAGAAAACAACATCTATGTGTGTAGAAATATACACAGTGTGTTCTGGTTGAGCTCTTGTCACTCAGGAAGGAGATTTTGTGTCATGTGGACAAGGCTCTGAAAAAATCAGTCCAGTGCCTATCATCTGCTAAAGCAGCATACAAACTGTTAGGAATTAGTAGGAAAGAAATCAAGGGCAAAAGAGAAAACATCATTATGGTATTGTATAAATGTTTCATGTTGTTCTCATCACCATAAAGATGTATTACAAGACTGAGATAAAGTACAGAGCCAGCAACGGACATGACTGGGAGTTAAAGTTTCCATACAGGAAGAAGAAGGTCCAATCTACATTAGAAAGTAATTGGGTGCTGAAGAGTGGACTGACAGATCAAAGCAATTGATGCTGAGAGCTCTACGCCTGAAGGGATATAATTTCAGGCTAGATTTAGTTCAGTCACCTGGACCAAATGTCTTTATCACACATGGGGTCCAAAGCTGGCTGTGAGACCAGTCATTGGTTTGGATCCTTCTGTTTCTGGTAGAACTTGGACCATGTATACAGCAACCCTGGAGCAGAGCTTCAAGTTTAGATCTGAAAGGCACCTGCATGGTACAGCCATAAGGAACCAAACAATGAACAGTAAAAATGAAGGTAAGTGGAAGACTTGCTTCAGACCTCACATTGAACAAAAATGCTGATGTAGACATCAAGTAGTTGGGTTTTTTTTAATTACACAAGATTTTCTTGTTCAAAGCAGAAGAAAGGTGGTTGGAAAGGGCTATAATAGAGGTGTATAAGTCAAAGATTACTTGGGAAAGGTTGTCCTGGTTTATGGCTGGGATAGAGTTAATTTTCACAAAACGTTGAGAGGGGACACAGCCAGGACAGCTGACCCAAACTAGCTAAAGGGATATTGCATACCATATGACATCATACTCAGTATATAAGGGGGGGAGCTGGCTGGGGAGGAGGGGTTGCTGCTCAGGGACAGTCTGGGTATCAGGTTCCAGGTGTTGAGAAAATTGCATTGTGTATCACCTGCTTTGTATGTTCTTTTATTAGTATTGTTGTTGTTATTTTCCTTTTCCTTTGCTGCCCTATTAAACTGTCCTTATCGCAAACCACGAGTGTTACCTTTTTCTTCCAATTTTCCTCCCCATCCCACTGGCGGGGAGAGGAGTGAGTGAGCAGCCGCATGCTGCTTAGTTGCTGACTGGGCCTCAACCATCACAAAGGTAAACAAGGAACAATTACTTCTTTCTTCTAACATAAGAAGTAAGGATACCAAATGAAATTATTAGGCAACAGGCTAAAAGCAAAAGGAAGTACTTTTTCACACACTGCATAATGAAATTGTGGAACACATTACACAGGATGCTTGCAAGGCCAAAACCATAAATGAGTTCAAAAAGAAATTATACAAATTAATGGAAGAAATGTCCGTGATGGGTTAAACCTGATGATGTAGATGCAGTTTACAAGTCAGGAGGAGTCTCAGATTTTCTGAAGCTAGAACCGCAGTGTACTTTCCTTATTCTTTCTCTAAGTATTCATTAACAGTCACAGTCAGAGACATGATATTGCACTTGTTGGATCCTTGTTCTGGCTTTACATTCTTCAGGAAACCATAACCCAAAGTTGCTGTGAGCCTGGAAAACCCAGCCTGCAAAGCTCAGGCACAAAAACATCACCGGAATTAACCCGTCACACATTTGAGGTCTGTTAACAGCAATAGAGTTCTTTTTCTATGCTTTCTGATTTTAAACTCTCTCTGATTATCACTGATATCTATACATCAACTACTCTGTTGCCAGTGTGCGTGCTCCTAGTGATTAACCCAGGCTTCACCTTGGGTGGAACACCCTTCAGACATCTCGGCTCAGTTGAACTTTCTAAGCCTGTGCAGCAGTACCTGAGAGGAGCGAAAACATAGAAAAAGTAGTAGCAAGCACCTTAGCAAGCTGTGGCAGCAGCAAGCATTGTGGCCAAAAGAGCATCTGTAAAGGGGAATTAATTGTGCTGAGGGTCTCATATCTGCACGTTATGTGTTTGGCTGGGGGTTGATTTAAACTAGCTTTAGTTTGGTCCCAAGGTTATGAATACTGCTGGCAGTTGGGTCACACTGAGTGCACTGCTAAAGCACGTACTGCAATTGAGTTCCGTCCAAAAGAAGTCCAGCTTGCATGCTCCAAGACCACTCCACAGTATGAACCAAAGCATAGTAGGAGTGTGGGGGCAGCCAGGAGATTTATTGCGGAAATGCATGCCTGATCCAAACTCGAATGCTAATGTAGTACACCCACTGACTGCTACAAGAAAGCTTTGTAAGGGGCTATTGTCAATGTGCCGTAGGGTAAGAATTTAACCTACTGTGAACAATTAAAGTTTTCCAAATTATTTCCCTTCTTCTCCTTTCCCCTCCCTACAATTTACATTCTGATTGAGTCAACCCATTTATTTAGCAGTTAATTCATTGCTTGTAAGTTGAGAAATATGGCTCATTGAGCTTATAGACAATGTCATTTATTTTTCCATTTTTTAAGCAAGGGCTTGAACTGTTTTGTCTTCTTTTTAAATAAAGCTTCCTAGATATCATATGTGGTGGGGCACAGCCGTGGGATTACATGATGCCACAACCACAGCATGCAGTTCTCAACAACCTTTGTGCTAGATCCATAAGGCCCTGGGAGCATGATGCTTGTATACCTTTGCATTCAAAATGGTGGTCCTCTCATGCAAGTTACTGTATCTGTACATCACATAATAATGTGTCTGCTTTCCAGAGTTATGAAGGTGGGGTAAGATAAGGACTGAGCAGCCAGACCTGAGATTCACCACATTCACTTTAGGGGCCAGTGTGTTTGCCCTGGAGAGAATTCAGCCCCAGTTTCTGTGGGTGACACTCTCACTGGTGATGCTTGTTAGCAACAGCAAACCTCAACAGAGGCTGATAAACCATTGGGAATCTGCCTTAATTTCAGGACAGGTATGTTAATGACATCAAGTTTTGGACCCTGCATCAGCAGCAATTTTTCTGTCTTTGCATGTACAGTCCAATACATAACCTCTCTACCCCAACCTGGCCTTAGAACAAAAAAAAAGAAAAATGACTAAATAGTAAAGCAAAATAAATACTATTTCGTTTTAACTGAAGAAGGTATAAGAAAAGCAGATATGCATGTAAAGAAAGCATAATGCATTTTGACTTCAGTATCTCCCGGTTTGCAATATTTAATATTTCCTAGAAAGGGTAAGATGTGACCAACATGCTCATATGACTTAAACAGTGGGGGGAATTATAGTTCCATAATTCAGTACAAATGAGCCTAGTTCAGAGGCAATGGACAGGCTGATGAGCTGCAGTTTACTGGGGAGAAGTCAGTGCAGCCAATGGGATTTAATAACATAATTCAAAAAAAGTGCTTAACCTTGCTATGCTACCTCTTCATCTAAATGAAAACACATTCATATACTGAATTAAACCAATGTGGTGATGGTTGTACATCTTTGTTGGTGATGTGCACCATAATTCCTATAGTCCCTCAGCAGTGCACCAGGGTATGCAAGCTGAAGGCCAGGAGAGGGAAATTACTAATGACTATGTGGTAGAAGCATGCTAAGAATGCATCTCTCCTCCCATTGACTGCTGTATTTTCTTTTAAGCTACCAGTAGGTGAAGTAAATGACATTGCACTTACATTATTGTGAAGACAAAAATTTATCTTTTTTAGCTTAAATGTCATCACAGTTCTACTAAAATTTTCACAACAAACACAAAATCATTTGCTATGTTAGTAGTAATTCAAAGTTCTGACTGAATCTAATTTTAACTTTTCCTTGCAGCTGTACTTCCAAGTTTCTTACGTTCGCAGTAGTTCATACTATCACATCAACCTACACTTCAGATAAAACTAAAGTGGTGAAGCTCATGCGCAGCTAGTCTTCACTATTTTAAAAACATCCAACTGTCAATGATACCCATGGAAAAAACCTGTTGCGGTTTAATAAAAGGGGTGTTTCTCAAACTGTTTCTCAGGAGGTGCATTGGGTTGCAGCTTGACAACTTTTAGGACAAAAAGTAACAACAAAACTGCTTCGTCCAGCAGGATTTCAGAGCAAATAACAGTATACCCATATTATTCAAGTACAAAGAGTAAGAGCTTTGTCCCAAGATAATGTGTCCTGCTATGATTTCACTTGCAAGTGAAGGCTGGATGTTTCTTGATGTGGATGGCAGCAGTAGCTTAACAATGCACAGTGTTCACAATACTATGCTAATATTCCTAGTGACATATACCAGAGTTGTGAAGTTGAAAATCTGAATATTGTTTTGTTAATACACTAAGTTCCTTAGGATATTGTGATACTAAATTTACATAAAGAATGAAAGCTGCTCTGAGCCCAGGGTAGGACTTAGGTGCTTCCACTGTTTGCTTTCTCCTTTTTCAACCCCTCTACCCGCAAACCTGCACCTTAAATGAAGGTCAAGTATTGAATCTGCAAAGATTAGGCTGCACTGTTTTCAGACTCCTTTTGGAAGCAAATTCTGTTCTGCATGATTCTAAGTAGATGGCACCATACTAAATGGCTTCTGCTTCATTAACATTATCTCCCTTCTCTTGTTGTGGCTTGATCATAAATGTTCACTACGGTGCACTACAACAAATGATGCTCTGAGGGTATGGTATCTGATCACCAATCCCACACTGCACGTCTTTCTACAAAATAGCCTTGCAAATAGCCCCAATGTTAAACATAAACCTTTATATTAGAGCACTATATTCAGGAGTTCCTCACTGGAAGAAAAAAAAACCCAAAAAAATCTTAGAGAAGCAAAACTCAGTAATATCTAGGATCTGACCTGGAGACAACATCCATTTGTGAGATTCACTTAATTCCATGTTGCAAGTAATAGGAAGGGATGGTGCATACTCTTTCTCCCATATCTAAATGCAACTGCCCTCATGGGCAAGTGAATAGAATAGAGTCTTACTGAGTACTTGCTGCTTCAATGACAGTTATCAGTGCTACAGTATACTCATCTTCCTATGCAGCTAGGTATTTATATGTTGTCAAAATGTAACATTTTTTTGCTGTGGATCCTATGGATCTTTTAAAATTTACAAAGAGCAAAAAAGATTGTTTAAGTTTATTCTCTTCGTACATCTGACCAATGAGGCTCTTATTATAACCCAAACTTTTAGATCTCTGAAGCAAAGTAACATCTTAAAAAAGGAAACAAACAATAAAACAAAAAAAAACCCTCATCAGGAATCACATGCAAGAGTAGGAAGCTGATAGAGGCCAAATTTCTGAAACCTGAGTTGTATTCACAAAGCTGGCTGGAAGGAAATAGTTCTCTACATTCTTTAGAAGATCAGCTTGAGACAAATCCAAAGAGGAATGAACCTAGTGAGCTTGCTTCCTTTCCCATTTCTTATTTTTCATAATTGACTTCTATTAGATTGGATTATAAAGTAGACTCAAATTACTGACTCACCAATCCCAAGAAGGCAAGTCTTTAAAGTAATGAGATTAACAACTGTTGATCAAAGAAAATCACCATAGATGCAGGGCTCTGCATTTGTTGGTGAAATATATTGTTAGAGAGTGACCGCACCGGCTGGATCAGCGGGTAGTTCAGGCTGGCCACCACAGACAGCTGCACATGGGAGGATTGCTCCTGAAGCAACAGAGGTCCCCCCCACAAGAGCTAACACTCAATGGAATTTCAAATGTGGCTTCATCCCTTCTTTCAGGGATGCTAGAAAATGTAGTAAAACCAGGCAAGCAACTTCCTACAAGAAGCAGACTTTGCTCTATTAAACTAAGCTCATCCCAGTGTCCTTTATTATTCCAGAAGCTCTGCAATGATCTCTGAGCCCACTGGGAAGTTGCATGGTAATATGGAGGATTAAATGAAATGGTCTTTCGAGGCTGTGATTCTTCCCATAGGTTCTGTCAAATGTGCCACAGTAAATGTGCCAGAGCATCCTCAGGGAAGAGCAGTTCACGGGGTTCCCAGTTTGGCTGCCTCCAAAGGAAAGGAGACATGGAGACCTCCTCACCTTCCTCGCGGCAAATGTCAACATTTCATTTAATTGTAAGAAAAAGAAGAGGCTCAAGGTGGAATGGGTGGTCTTGGGGCTTATGGGAGGAGACAGGGAGTTGGGGGTAGATAAACAAAAAACAAAACGGCCAGGCAAGATTAATTGAACTTTTTTAGCTGCATGGTGATTAGAATGAATCCATTCTATCCACTTGGGCAAGGAGTCAATTTGTTGCTCCACATGGCTATTAGCAGGATAGATTAGCTTCATGGCAATAGGGGCTCTAAGGTTTGGGATAAGCATTCCTGAAGGAGGAAATTGAATACAGATAATCTATAATATTACTTTTTTGTTTCTATTCTCTTTCCATGGAAAGCTAAGTTGGGCTTGCTTACTGTATGGACTATGCTTGTAGAATAGAGAAGAGCAGCGACTTTTTCCCTCAGTCCTACTTATATCCATTCTGAGATCCCTCAGTGAACAAAAGAGCAGTAGAGAAGAAACAGTTTGAATAGAAACAAATAAAAAGGCCAGCTCTGCTATCTCCGTGATTATTTTTACACTCAGTCTGCTTTGGACCTTGCTGATGGAACTCACTCCACACTAACACATAGCTGGAAGCAGACTTTTTCAAGTATTGTAACCCAGCGCTCACAGTGTGATGGTGGTAAGGAGTTGCAGGAGCCGATCAGAAAACACCCTGTGAAGCAGAGCCTCGAGCAGCTGAATCGCCCTTGCCGCAGGTCACGTTTCCCTGTAGCTCAAAGGTTGATCTCTGTTTTGCTTTTGGTGTTTATCAGAATTCCTCTATTCTGAAGAAACAAAAAAGACTTTGGGTGCACACTATAACCAGAAATCCTCTGCAAGTGTTTTTGATCGAGAAAGAAAGTAAACTAATGACACTGCAGTCTTTACCCGTGCATCTATGCAGATCATATAAACCACAGGAAGAATGGCAGCCCTCGGTAAGTGATACATCACAGAGACATTTATTTTATCCTGGCTCCCTCACACCCTGTGGAGCTGAGAATGGAGAACTCTCATCTCCAGATCTCAGAATGAAACTTAACTGAGTACAAATCAAACCATTAATGGAGTTCCAAACTGGCTGTTTGTTCTTCTACCATTAGCTTCTCATTTTTGTCCTCCTGACTTCCATCTGGAAATAAAAATTTTTAAAAATCAGAATACTTCCTGGAATGACCAACATTGGGAATATTGGGAATAGAGACAATTGACATTGAAACCCAAGCTGTTCAAATGATTTGGATTTCTTTTAAATAACCATTTAAAAAGCAAAATTCACTCTCTGCTTCCACCGCTCAAAGGGATCCAACTTAGATTAGCCTTATAAGAGATACTTGAGAGTAATATTCACAGAACTAGCTCCTCTAGGAGTTGGACTTTACACACCGAGGTGAGTCATGTTGGTACAGAGGGGAGGCAGACAATCATGGTAGTATCACATGTCGTTACCATGAAACAAGGGTGATCTTGACCATCTCTGAAAAAAGCTACGTCCCATCCTGGCTGGATAGGCCTCTCCAGTTCTCCTCTTAAACTAATTCCCTTCATAATGCAGCCTCCCCATCTTACATAGTGCTGCAGTACAGTGTGTACCCAGGGCACAGAGAGTGACTTGAACCCAAAGGCAAGAGTGCTGCTAATTGGGTCGTTACGATGGAGGCACTTGAGAACTCCTTTCCCACTCAGTTCTCTTCTGTATATCACAGGCACTGAGAAGCTTTCACTAAGGAAATCTGTTTTTCTGTCACATTTGGAGTTACATTAACAGCATAGATCTTTTCCTTGACCAAGCTACTCTTTGCTATTATAAAGAGTTTTAAAGGCCTCAGGCTGTACCATTTTATATCTTTTAGCACAGCATGATCATGAAGGAAGCAACTTGAAGCAGGTGTGATTTCAGGGTATGTCAGCTGACCTTAAAAGTAACCATGAATTTTAGCACAGTGATTTCCACAGGGGAATATTCACATATATCCATGTTCATGTCAAGAGAAAGATAGGAACTAGAATCTCCAAATGTCAAGATCATGAAAGTATTTAAAAAAAACCCTTCAAGAGTAACAGCAGAATCTCCTACTCCTGCCCCCCATCAAAAGAGGTGAACTCCAACAAGTGAAGCGGGTGGAGAAAAGGAAATATAATGGCAGCACCAATGAAGCAGTTATGCGGCTTCAGTTGCAAGGTCACCAGGATATCCTGAATAAACGTCATCTGCCACATTAAGAATTCACATCGGATGGTACTTCTGGGCTGACAGCTCAAAGAAAATTTTGTGCAATACTTATATTGAGATTTGTACTTATTCACTCTTAGGCCTTGGCTTGGCTTCAGCACATATGAGACCTCAGCAGAGAGGTGAAGTACCGTGCTTGGCTTTTGGAGTGGTAAAGCTTGGTTTGCCAGAAAGAAGCTACAGATTGCATTTTCACCCTTTGTGTATTCCCTGCCCTGTCTCTTTAAACACAATAGAATGTATTGGATGTAACAAGGAAAGTAAGCAAAAAAATCCAAAGAATAAAAGTAGCCTCAGAAGTGCACCTGAAAAATGGAATGAAAGGAACAAAATTTTTCCAAAGAGCTGAAAATGAGGCCTGTGTACCGTTGAGGAAGTGAAACAAGCCCAAGAATTCTAGGGGTGGGAAAGGCACGTGCAAGGACCTGTAGAAAGTTAGAGAGATGATTTGGAGACATAAGTCACATTACTGCAGTATCAGACAGCCATAGCATCAGCCATGCTGATAGGACTACCCATCAGAGCAAGACTAGGTCCAGTTAGGTTTAGTTTCCTGCTCCATGGTGAAACTTTCTCAAAAATTTGCTGGAATACTTAGTAAAAGGCAGGAAAATTCATGTGCAAATGAGCCATTTCATGCCAGAATACACTTTATAAATCACAACCCCTTGCTATAGTCAACATGCACTCTCCAGGAGTCTAGGCTTAGCTCACAGCCAGGGCAGAGGGCAAGCCATAGACTAAGCTAAGAAGAATCCTCCCAAAGAGGGCAAAATGAAAAAAGAAATAATTCCAAATACATCTTTAATTATATATGATTACCTGCCTCCATGTGTCTTTGGCCAAGTTAAGTAAAAAATGTCATCTACTTGATAGTCAGGATGTGACTGTTGTAAGGGAATTGCCTTGGTAGTTTCAGCTGCTCTTTTAGCCAGTCTGGAAACTCAATCCTGATTCAGCCTCAGGATCGAGCCTTACATTGAACCTCGTGTGCCTGCTAGCACCACTGCCTCTGAGTACTCCTCCTGAAATGCTATAGGGTCAAAGTACAAGAGAAGTCAGCTGAAACACTGATGCTGAGCTCTGTGTGGGAGGTGAAAGCCTCCTGAAGACTGTAATTTCCTTCAGTGATTTTTCTGCTATTATATGCTCAATAGTATTTCTGCCTGAAGTTTGTGTTCTGGTAAGTTCCTAGCTAACAGTATGAGAACAAGGGAAGACATTTCTTTTGAGGATTCATTTCCTGAATTATGCATCACTGAAGAACCTTATGACAAATTATTTTGCAGAGCATGTTAAATAATATAAAAAGGGGGTTCCATCACATGATCACAGATAATTATCTGAAGAACAGCTTAACAAGTAATCCTTTCTCAATCTTGCTACTGTAATTTCCCATATGCACCTAACCAGCCTACAATGGAGAGGCAAAATGTGCCATTTAAACCTTTCCCTTAACTTAGGGTGTCAAGTAAATCCCAATTTTGCGAAGAGAGCTGGCACATTTATGGAGAATTCACTTGAAAAACAACTTAGATAGCATATTTTGTGCATAATTTCTATCATTAAGTGAGAGAAGACAAGACAAAAAAAAAAAAAAAAAGGAAAACTCACCCATGACCTGGAATTTTTGGTGAACGCTGGAGTAACAAATACGGGACATATGTTGCTTTATGCAGTGAACAGAGGGTACAAGGGAGAAACTAGAGCTGCTGGAGAAGCAGAGGGGCAAGAGGGAAGGACAAAGGGAGTGGGCTGTAAGGACACAGGCCATAAAAACACATAAAAACGCAGGCTTCACTGATTCCTATGCTCATAGAGAAACTTAGTTTTTGAGAGGGAAGCCATTTCACTATTAGGTCCCATTGTGCTATTTTGAACAAGAAACCTACTTTTCATTACCAGGAACCAACATCAGTCCTCTTCATGTCTGTCAGACTCAATCTCAGATGTCTAGCGATTACTTGAAATTGAACTCAAAACAATACTGAGGTTTTATTGATAGCTTCTCATCAGTTGCTTGCTGTTTCTTGCTTTTCAACCGATAGCCTGGAGAGCATCCAATTCTCCTACACCGTGCCCAACAGGGTCAAATTTCAGTGAGGTTATTGATTGTGATTTGACATTTAAGGAACATATGACCACTGTGCCTTAAACAGCTTTTTACCAGCTCATAAATATTGCTAGGCTGAGACATCCCCTTTCTAGTGCTGGAAATTGAAACATTATTTCCTTGTTTCTCTTGTGGCTTAGCATTTTAATACTGTAATTCACAGTTTCCCTAGATTTCCAAACTGTGCAGATATAAATGCTGCTGTGAGAGTTATTTCAGGTAGCCAATCCTTCAGCTTCTGCTGGCTGGACTAAACAAAATCAGTCAAATCTTGTCTAGCAAGAATTTCAAAGAGAAGAGGCAATAGATATGTCAATACTTTATGGATTTTTTAATGAAATCTCTCAGCAACAGAAAAACTTTTTTTTTTTTTATTGTGGTCAGGCTCTGGCCTTTTACTTGCTGGGATGGATGGAAGGGGTCTGTCAAGAGAAGGTCAACATCTTGCAAATGTGACTTAATTGTGGTGAAATTGGCCTTTGCAAGGGCAAAACAGTGCTGTTGTATTCCCCTGATTCACAATTTTAGGTCTCCATTTTAGATCAAAAGCTGAAGATTATGGTCTGTTTACTGTTGTGCTAAACTCTGAATTTCCCAGTGACTTTGAAATGCTCTGCCTCCTTCGAAATTAGACCCTGAAGGAAAAGCAAAAAAACTCACAAGTCTCACACTTGTTTTCACTCTGAAATTCCGTTCTCAGCCTTTACTTGCTAGAAATCTGAGACAAAGTCCAGGACAACCCCAAAGACAATGTCCCAAAAGAGGGCAGGACTACCAGAAACCTCTTGGCTCCAGAAGGTCTTGTTAGGCAGATGTTTCCATCAGTGATTCTGTACAAGTTAAGGCTTTATATCATTGTTTCTAGAGGTTTTATTAATTACTGCAATATAAGGCCTTGCCACCTTTTTTATACACATTTCAACAAATTCATTCTGCAGCAGAGATCCCTGGACTTAACTGGCCCATTGGCTTGATATTTTTACAGCATGTGATTCAGCCATGGTGCATAAAATAATGAACACTTTGGGTTTTTTACCACCTGGCTTACTATAATATTACTGAAACACAGTAACTTGCCTGTATATTTTATATCTTTTCTGCTGAATTATTTTTTTTTCTAAAATAAGTCCTCTCCCCCTCCATTAAAGCTCATATATTGCTTTCTTCTAAGATGCACTAATAACTGAGCTGTTAGAAGGATATCAGGGACATACTCTTCCATCAGAGAATGCATGTTGTTAAAAAAAACCAACCGACCGACCGACCAAACAAACAAACAAACAAGCAAACAAACCAAAACCCATACAAAACTGAGTTACATTTCCAAAAGAAAAGTGTTGAAAACATTTTGACATTCTCATGGGTTTTTGTTTTTCAGTTATGATAGAACACATTATATAAGAGAATATAAAAATATTTTCTTTTGAGATTATTTTATTTTTCTCTCTGTGTTAGTGCATAGTATTTATTACTTTCCTTATTCATTGAGAATGTACATATATCAAGCATGTATTCTGTTCTAATATTTTAAAAAATATTTTAACCTTACAAAAGAAAAGATTCAGTGTCTCAATCAAGCAGAGGCAAAATGCTTTGATGTTTCCTATTTGCTATTTTCACAGCATTCGTTCCCTTGGAAATTTCAAAATTTTGAGTCGGGATTCAGATTCAGAGCACCAACCAATTTGAAACGGTTGCAGTTCCCTGGGAAAAAGAGCTTATCTGCTGCATGTGGGTGCATCCCTGCACAGAAAACTCCGATGCAAGGCAGACATCACGGCCAGGTAAGAAAAGTCCGGTGACAGGAAAAGCCCTTCACAGAAGCTTGGACCTTTAGATGGATTCTAACCCTAACAGTCACTGTGTGATCCACACCCTTATTCTGCTATTATAAATGGGATGTGTAACCTTTAATCAGTGATGAGACTTCTGAAATGAGGAAAAAAAAATAAATTACTCAACCATGAAAATAAGTAAATATATACCAGCCATGGGAAAAACTCAAGGTTACTGCAGTGCTAAACATTTCTTCTTTATTTTAGCAGTGTAGCTACATGATAATTATATATATAGCTAATCATTTTACTGTGTGATAGAGCAACTGCACAGTTCTATTTTAAAAAATATTACTCAGTAAAAGCAGCAGTCTGACCCAGTTGAGTTAAAGCTGAGATTTGGAAGGACCCGCAGCGTTATCACTTGAATCAGATGATTTACGTACCAGCCAGGTGAGAACTAGCAACACCTAAATACAGGCAGTCAATTTTGAGTCATTTGTTTTCGCATAACGATACAAATACTGTTTTCAGATGCTTTATTTTCACTCTTTGCAGTGTAGCAGAAGGTCCTCGTGGGAAACTGGAAGGACAAGAACTGCTTAAAAGTAAACCAGTTTCGTTTCCAGCTCTTCCTTTCGGTCAGAAGATGGAAAAGAATGGATGTCCTTAGCTGCGCCGCCAAGGGCTGGTGGACGGGGTTGCAGCTGAAGCGGAAAGAAAAGGAAAGCTGACCAGTCCTCAAATTACCCTGACCCTCAAAGCCAGTGAGCTGCTTCATGGGCGATTTCACAACTAAGCCATGAATGATCCAAAAAGCCTTTAAAGATTGTCTCCGACTTGTTTTGCTTGTTCATGAGAATATGTCGCTCCTGGGAAGTGATGTGGCCAGCATGTTGTGAGTCATGAATTGCGCTGATTGCAAGCACAGCTGGGAATCCTCTTCAGCCATTCCCAATTGCTTCCTTTCTCTAGCCTATTTTATCATTTGATTTTTTACTGGCAGAAAAAAAAAGTTACGTTAAAAATAGGGCTTTGTTGCTTTTTCTGGCCCCAGCACTCCTTGGCAGCTGATTTCACTCTCTCTCTTTCCCTTTCTTTTCCTTTTTTAAAATCTTCATTTATTTGGAGAGCATCAGACCACCCTTCTCTGTCCAGAAAGTCTCTCTGCTCCTTCACTGGTCTGCCCACTTTCTGTGGCGATGCTCGTTTGTGGCAGGTTGTCCCTGTATCGCACCCCCTTTCCCTTTCCCATTCTGCCTCCTGCCCTGCTCTTGCACATCCACCCATTTTGTATACCGGCTTGGTGCTGGAAATATCTTTAGTTAAGCCCTCTTCTTGGCTTTCCTACAGAACTGGTAACCGAAACCTTGGCACTGTAACTCAGGAAAATCTTTTTGTGTTCTTCTTTGCTCCTCTTTATACAAAAGCCCAGAAATTTTCCCTGCAGGCTTGTAATTGTGCTGCCATTATAGGATAGCTCTTTTAAACCAATCATCTGAAATGCCCATCTTTCTGCGCTCTGCATTATTGTGTGTCAGAAAGAGCCAAGCTCCCTCTCTCCTTGCTGTGCAGACATCCCGATACAGAAATTAGGCTGTGCAAATCTGTCTCCTGAAAATCCAAAATAAGAAACGAGCATTGCACCAAAGTCAGGGAAAAGGCTCCCACTGGCTTCAGAAGGCTTTGAGTCAGATCCTGAGGGCGAAGCTGAGGTCTATGTGCCATTCGAGTTCCACTTTAAACAAGTTAATTGATAGGAATAGTTATTATTCACTACCAGCAGAAGAGTAGTAGCAACCTTGGAAAACTTCTCCTCATTCTGAGAACCACATTGCAACAAGAGATTCAAACACTGAGCCCCGCTCCCCTCTCCTCTCCCTCACACGTACCCGACAGCTGCCTCTGGCAAAAGGAGTCCGGCACAAAGCACTGCCTTTCAGCTCAACAGTTATTTTGCCTGCAGCCCAAGCAATATTTGACACATATTGTATCCTGTTTCTGCTGCATCAGCAGTGTTGTGTAAACACGTTAGCTCATTGAGGCATGAAACTCACAATTGTTTTCCCACTTGCAAAACAAACTGCGTCCAATAAACCCAGGGGACGAGCCAGCTATTCAGATTTCTACTAAAGCAGCTCAACACAAGAGAAGTGGTTAATAAAGTTACGACTCTCCTTTCCAATCCGTCAGCTGCCTCTGACACTATGAAGTGTTGCTGACATGGCAGGAATAGATGACATTGCCTTTCAGCAGCTCCATCCTCTTCCCTCCAAGGGGACAAAGCAGGTTGAGAAGACTGATAGGTTGTCTCTCCTGATAGTAACAAGAGTCTGGTTTCCTTTCTGTTCAGTGCACAGCGGAGGAAATAAAGCACAATAGCACAGCCTACAAATCCTCCTTAGCTGGGACTGAAAGCTGCTAGAGCTTGCTGGATCCCAGGCTTGGTTGCTGGAGGGCTGATTTCAGCCGGAGCAGGCAGAGGTGAGGTGAGGCAGACAGGTGGAAGTAACCTGGGGAAGAAGGAGCAAAAGATCTCTCCGTTCAGGGCATGTCCACAAAACGAACCTGTTAATTATGCAGATCTGTTAGCTAGCAGAGCCCGCTCCAGCCAGACTCCCGTCCATTTCTGAATGCGGAGGGATGGGAAGCAGCAGGAGCAGCCAGGAGATGTATTCACCGTTCTGCTATCTTAGATACACCACAGCAGACACAGCATTTCAAAATGCCTTTTAGCCCAGCTAGCAATGAGAGCCTGAATTCATCCCACCTACCTGTGGGCACTGAACTCTTTCACTGACTTGGGAGTAACAGAGAGAGGCAGACAGACGTCACCAGAAACCTGTGCAAGCATCGGATGGGAAGAGGTGCCCTCTGCCAGTACCTTCCTCTCTACAAACCGACTGAAGTTAGGCAGGGCATGTCTCAGGTGATATGCATGCATTTTGTCCTCGGCACTGACTTCTTTGCTCCCAGATTCAATTCTAGGTTCTTGTTCTCGTTTATCACATGGGGTCTGACACAGACTTTTTCTAGGGCACCAGCTGAGACCAGCCGAGGTGCCGACAGCGGCATCCCCTTGGCTGCCCCCAGCTCTCTCCAGGTTTGTGGTGGGAGGCTGCTGCCAGCTCGATCACCCCCCTACCTGCTGTTGCTTCCAGGCCCCTCTGCACACCTTCAAATTGTATTATAAAACAAAGCAAAGCAAAACAAAACAAAACCCTTCCCAAAGAGTCTTTATAGTTAAAGAGATATGGTCTTTGCGCAGATTCACCCAGACTACGTCACCTGTTTTCCCACTACTGTCTCTTGCTATTAGTCTGGTGCTTCTGAAGGCCTATGGAAAACAGTCATCCTATGCCTGGTAGAGTTTAGGGTGCATGAATTTGGGCCTTTGTTTTGGGGGAGGAGGAACGGGAAAACTTTTAATTTCTGGACATTGTTCCTTTTGCTAAAACCCTTTTTTAATGTCAACATATATTCTCTTTTATATCTGTCTGTCTAATAGCAATAGATTCTCTTCTTTATATCAATAAATACCTTAATATGTGAGCCAAGAATATTGAATTAATACTTTTCACCAAATCAATATGAAGTCATAATAAGATCCATCAGGTCTTTTCCCTTTGTAATAGTTCAAGCTCTGATACTCTGAGCCAATGAGTTTCATACAGCCTGTTTGCTAATTGGTGTGCAGCTCCGTCACTTAGCCCTGGCCTTGACCCTGCTACCTCAACTGTCTCACATGCTATTGCCTAATAATTCCTCAGGGATGGAGACAGAGGCTGCACCTCATTGCTCTTTGCTATCAGAAAGCACAGCCCTGAACTGTGACAATGTTGTGTATAGGCACGGCATGTTTTTCAGGACCTCTTGCTACGCCTTTATCCTCCCACAGTAAAATATATGACACAGTTTATAGACTTAGTGCTCCAAAGATTCAAGAAAAGTATAAAATCAGTTATGTCCTGGGGAACAGTTGTTTTAAATTCATTCCTGCTTTTATTAGGCACTATTATTTATATGTCTGAATCTGCAAAGTATATAATTCCAAAAGTGGGTAGGTTTTGCATATGCCACAAAGCAATTGATGGCAAATGACTGAAACTCAGAATAAAATATAAAAGTAAATGGAAATCTTTTCAACACCGTGCTTTTCTAAGTTAATCTGTGAAGCTTCACACATGTTGGATAGCAATAGAATTGGCAGTTCAGTAACAGAATGGTATGTGGACTGAATTTGACACATTTAGCGTAAAATTATTAATTCAACTGCTGCATAGAGCAGCAAAGTCCATCTGAACATGTCATCTTCTCCAGCCAAGGATCATGAACTAGTGGGAAAAAATGTGAGGACTTGCACTGATTTTCATTAAATTCAGGGTTTAACCCCATGGTTTTTTTGTTAACTGAAAGATACATGTTGTACTTAAATGCCCTTACAATAATAAGTAATAGTTCTCCCAGTGAATCTGCTAAAAATACACCAATGTGATTTTAAGAAAATAAATGCTGTGTTGCCCTGGCACATACAGTAGGTTCCCTCTTCTCCTGGAAAATGATCTGAAGTCTGAATGCCTGAAGGGGACTAAAATGGGACCAAAATGGCTGTTCTAAAGCTCTTTACATAATCAGTGTAAAGATGCTGCAGTGCCACTAAGAATCAGGTCCCCTACATTTGACATTCAGATAATTTCTGAATATTCTGGGGTGCCTTTTCCTTCTAACCCCTGATTTGGTGATCAAATCCTCCTGGAAAGCCACGGGACAGAATTATCCTGCTGCACGAGGTACCTTTTACTTGAGGATCTCAAGGTATGCTCCAGAAATGTCAGGGGGTTGAGTTTTGGGCATCCAGCCTTTTACAGCGAGCTGCTGGGAAACAGAAACACATTGCGGTCAAATGGTAAATCCCAGCTCAAGGTGCACAATCTTCTGCGATTCTGGTCTTATTCTTTTAGCCTCAGGATCAACGTTTGCTTTTAGAAGCACTAATGGTTAAAACCTATTGAATCTTGGATGAACATTTACAAGAAGGGAGCATTTGTCCTTAAATACCAAAGGCTTTTGAAAAGCTCTGTCACTTCTTTCAGATGATGGAAAACAGCATTTGTGGAAGAAATGCTACTCTCTAATGAGTGTCTGCTTTAATCCAGAGCACACCAGAGGCTAAATAAACTGAGTGGGTTTAGCCAAATGTGCATACAGTTCACATAGGCCTTGCTCAGGCTAATGGATCATTGTTATGCCAGGATATAATGGATAAATTGGCAAGTGTCTGTCCTTTGCATGTTTGATGCAGTCTCTGGATGAACCTGCAAGGCCACATTTGCTTGCTTTCTATAGTGTTCTTTCTTACAGTCAAAACTTAATTTGTATTCTCAAAATGGCACAAAAAGTTCCAGAAATAATTCAAAGTAATTAAAAATAAAAGGGCAAGAATCCAATGCCAGGGAGGGGAGCGTTTTCTCTTTTAGCCTCTTTTTGTGGTTCCTGTTGTGCCAAGACAGAAAACAGTGAGATGTTCAAATATTAATAAAGTGGTAGCACAGCCAAATTAAAATGCCCCAATTCTCATAAGTAATGTTTCCAGCAGAGCACAAAAGAATAATCAAGCCCCCAAACTAGTGAAGGAGAATTTATGACCCACCATCTGAGCTGCCAAGAACTCCCTGCATGCCGGCAGTGAGGATGGTATGGAATTGCTCTGCCTTCACCCAACTCTGCGCTACAGAAATGATGCTGTACCTCCCCTGGCCATGGAAAGTCTTCTGCTGGCTTCTTGAGGTGATCGATCCCTGCTTAGCACATACCTCCGTACCTGCACAGAGACGTGCAGCATGGTTTTCTTTAAAGCAGCAACTCTCAGAATGTGAAAAGCGGCACGAGTTGGATTTAGTGTGCAATCCCATGTGATGATGCAGGGAAAACCACCAGGTCCTGGGGCAATCAAAAGTGAAGTTGAACATTGAAACTATATATCAGTAGGGAAAAATGAGGTTTGGGATTTGTTGGATTTTTTTTAAAACAGCAGATATTGTTTTGTTTTGTTTTTTTTAAACAGCAGATTCCAGAGACTGTATATTTCTTGAAAGTGCTATTTAAGCAAACCAGCCCAGATGTAAGAACTTAAATATGCACCTACACATGTTCTACGTACTCATCCTGGGTGTTGCAGACACCTGGGGCACTGCACTAGCTCTGGACTGGCCTTTTCGTATGGTTCAGGATAGACTTGAAGTCTAAAGTCATGTGCTATGGTATCATAAAGCATTTTGTGGCTTTCAGCGTGAAGTGAGGAAACAAACCCCCAAACACTTTCTTTTTGGTACAGCTCTTCTCTGTGCTACTCATCTCCCCCTTTCCCAGATTAGGACATTAAGGCAAACTGAGCTAACAAGCAGACATCATGATCACTTTATCCCACAACTCTAACGAATTTGAAACATGACAGTTTTCTTTACATGCTCTTTCTCTGTCATGTATTCTGGTTCACCTCAACTTCTCACAATGGCATAACAAATTTCTATTTACGTGCCTTTTCTTATTGCATTCACTAGTCAGACAAACCTTTCTTTTTCTAGTCTGTTTTTCCCATCCAAAACCTGTCCATCATACATCAGCTGTGATTTTGCTCCTGACTGGATATAGAAATATTTTCTAATATCATCCTAAATGAAAATTTTGAAAGGTGACAACTAACATTATAATCCCTAATCTACCCTTTGTTAGACTTCTCTACCAAAGATCTGATGTCTGTTCTCTCTCTAAGTTACAGTCTGCCTTTTCCCAGAAATCTTCCTCGTGCTTAAGATATGTATTATCCCTCACTTTTCACTTTGCATTATTTACAGACTTTTAATCTGTAGTTCTCTATGCTTTTCTATCTCTTCATGTAGAAAAGGAATTTCAAAGAATCAGAGGAAATTGACCTAAATCAGTTTCTAGAAATGTAGATTTAATTTCTTCTATTCACCTTTAACAGTCACTGGTAGTGACCATGCAATTAGATGCCTTCCCAACTGAAAAAGAGTTAATGCAGAAGTGGAACAGATAGTTTGCTGGGTAATTCTGATACTCACAACATTCCCAGTCACTGATGTATCCAGTATTCAAATAGTCACAGTTAAGAGACTCTTGAGTGATCTCACACAAATATACCTACTCTCTCCGTCAGGGACTTCCTAGACCTGCAGGAGTGGTTGAGTTCCTCCTCCTCTTGCACATTTGATCCTGCTCCTCTCCCACTGTGACACCATATTTCTACAAGTGGAGCTTGAAGACAGATATCTCTGAAAGAGCCTCTCTTTTGGTGTTTAAATATATAGTTCCTAAAACCTATACATATGTGCCCCACCATGAAAGTTAGTAGGAGACTACTACATGTAGACTCTCTGCTAACTAAACTGTACATACCTGTGCTCTACACATCATGTACTTATCTTCTGCTCACCTCTCCCCAGTATAAAATGCTGGACTCTCACAAGCTTTACTGTCTCCTACTCATAATGCCATTTGTCAGTCTTATACATACATGCCTCTTGACAAAAGTCATGCACATTTTGTAATCTCCCTATGTATGTGGTCTTAATGCAGCTCGTTGCGATAGGTTCCATGAATAAATGTGCACCAAGTACAAAAAGAAAGTTTCAGGCCATATTTCTGTCCCACATGCATTCAAGGGAAATGCTCTATAGAAATAATACAAGAGGATTGCTTCCTTTTCTTTCAGTTTACTAGTAAATTTAGCTGATTAAAACTAGAAAAAGAGACACTTCAGGAATTAGTTCTGGTTTGCATGTTCCAATTCAGGCAGACAGCTGTGGTACCTTCATGATAGCAAAATCAGTGCTGACACAGCCATACATGGACATTTACAGAAATGTAAAAAGAAAGGTTCCTGGCCTAAGATTCCAGCCTAATTGAGCCAAACACAATAAACATGATAATTATTCCTTCTCACAGTGAAGTGAACAATTCAATTTGGAAGGAAAGATGTGCTATTGCTATTCCCTAGTCCTGCTGTTATTTTATTTTATATGCACTGTTACTGCTCATCACAGAGATTTTCTGCATTTAGTTAGGGAGTACCTTTGCCAGAGAGTTCAAATTACAGTCTAAACTCGGGTTAATGTGACTTCTGAGGGCTTGCCTACATGGGGAAGTTAGAATGCTATAATGGAAGCTGTTAATTTCCATCACTAAGCCTTTCTGGACACTCTGGGCCGGGCGTAGACTAGCACATGTTCACTTGCTAGAGCTTGATCTGGCCAGGCTTAAGAGAGCTCCGCTTTTGACAGCTGTATAGCTGCATGAGCGCAGCGCTCCTCCCAAGCTCTGCGAGAAACCTGGCTGTGTCATCCCCAACTTGGCACTCCCAGGCAATAGACCGTCATCTTCTGGGAGAGCTGGCGGGCCAGCCACGACGCGTGGACGGCAGTCCCTGCCACCCCTCCAAGGGCTTTTGTGGCTGCTGATTCCAGCCTGAAAAACACACCCGTCTCGCTGCGCCTCCCCGGGCAGACAAGCCCACCACTCACTGGCCTCACTGCAGAGCTTGCTGGGGAGGACCCCCGAAAGTCAGCCATCCAACATCCTTTCCAGATGCTGCTTTTGACAGTGTGTGCTTTTTATGTGGTGTCTACAAAAGAGTACCAAACTGGGGGCCGTGTTGCTGCTCTGTATTTCTTGACACTACAATGCAGAAGTGTTCCAGTCTAATAAAACCTTGTAGTAGTTTAGCTACCTTTTCATCTCCACTTAGAACCAAACAGTACCCCTTCTGAACTTCTTGCATCAGTCACCAGGTTAGAAGAAGGGAAAGATGGTTTACCTTTCTTTTCTGGCCTTTTTCCCGCAAGAAATGTGAACTTATTTGTGCAGTGCTGGCTTACTTCTGTGTCCTGGCCTTTGTTTCTTGCTTCAAAGCGATAGCTCTATCTATATGGGTCTGAAAAAGTGGCATCTTAGGTGGTTTCTGTCAACAGGATGCTACTACTTACCTGCTGTCCTCCAACCTCACACACACAGGCCAGCTTTGCATGCAATGCTGCAAGGGGGCCACCTTCAACAGGCAACACACATTCAGGGCTGCTCTGAGGGAAAAACCAGGATAAACAACGATGAAAGAAGGCAGATGCACAGAAAATGTTTATCCTATCACCTCAGCACAGAGTGGGCCTGTTGCAAATGCATGGTGCTTTCTCAAGCACAAAGACAGACTCAGCTCTGGTGCCTCTCCTGATGGGAGAGAGCGTGTAGGGCTTTAGCATTGATCAAATATCTTGAGGCAGCATGGACAAGTCAGGCACAGTTGAGTGCACCATGGGCTAGTCCGTGAGTAGATATCCTGAACTTCACCTCTCCCAAGCGCAGCACAAACCTCAGGTAGATTAAGTGCCATCATTGCAGATGGAAAGGTGTTTTGAGTGCACTACTCATTTCACTATGCAGAAATACTTGCAGACACCATCTTTTTTTCCCCATTGGGTTTCTTCACTAATTAGGCAGTAATTTTTACATCAAAGAAAAGTTATCTCAGAGATGAGAATGCTACTCGCATTTGTATTGTACCAAAGCTGTATGGAAGAACATGAGAGTGTTAGTAGCAATTAATACTCAATCATCTCCCAGTTTTTGAGGAAGACTGATATCTGTTGTGGAAGGAAATGACTAAATGAACTGCGAGTGTAGCAAGGTAGTTAAATAAATTGGGCCCAGAAAATCACAGTTTCTCTAAAGGAAGGTTAATAGTTGGCCTGGAAAACAGGCACTAAAGGAGACTAAGTGTGTGCATACATGCGGCAAAGAGAAAAAAAGACTGCCTTACAAATCTTATTTTATATTTCTGCACCAAAATATCTGTGTTCCCTCTCTGATTCAACTGGCACAGAAAATTCCACAAAAAAATACAGTAAATGTCTCCCCGAAAGACTGATGATCACGTATACATCCATGAAACCTTTGCCTTTTGTTTTATAAAGGCAAGGGAGAGGAGGAAGCTTCACTTTAAACAGTTGAACTCTTTGAGTAAAAGTGGAGAAGTTGTGTTAAAAACTGCACATAGGTTATGCATATGAAGACTGGTTAAAATAAGAATAAATGCTGCTGAAAAGAAGAAGGTATAACCCCTTGTGTTATCTTACTAGGGGACCTAGAGTGCCTATAAACACTACACCCATAGGCAATGCCTTCTGGGTCAGGGCAAAGACTTTTATGACTCTTCCCAGACTCCCTCTTGTCTGTGGCCCAAACCAGGGCTGCTCTCGGCACACTTGCGCCCCATCCCCCCCCAGACCCAAAAGCCTACAGCAAAACTTAGGCCATCAATTGGCATGGGCCTTGGATAAAAGAAGGAAGGAAGGAAGGAAGGTTGGTTAATTTGGTAATATTCCTCCCTCATCCAGACCTTGCAGAGTCTGAGCTCCTGCTGTGCACATGAGCCAGCTTCACTGGTGGAGCTACACCAGACTGTCCTCCATTCCTGGATCCCCCAGACTGGAACCACTTGGGAATCAGGATATGCCTCCCTCTTCCAAGGTGGAAACAGCCTCTGCTGTGCTAAACTGGTTGTCTTACTCCCTTTTATTTCACGCAAACTTTGGCAGAGGAGATCTGGGTGTTAGGCACGTATTTATAGCATAGCTTTTATGTGGTTTTTTGTACCTTTGCCATTGAGATAAATTGAGAAGAAATGAAGAATTCAGCATCACAAATGTTTTCTGCTTTACGTTTTCTTTCTCATTGCTCAGGTGTCTGAGGGCTTTGAGGGATATGCATTTCATATGTCACAAGGAAATACAGTACATGAACTAGAGTTCATCAGCTCTGTTGTGTTTTGAGCTGATACTGTGCTTGTAGAAAGAAGTCTCTCTGTACAGGATGAGTTTCATCAAATCTTATGGAGGCTTTTTTTGTTGGTATTCTCATCCCAGACGAATCATACCGCAATCTATCACAATTCACTGAATGCTTAGCATACTTGCCGGGTTGCTTCATAGTTTTGCCATGCTTAGAGGTGCTGATGAAAACATATTTTCATTCTGTTGCTATTACAGCAATTGCCCTTATTAAGCTATACCTTTTTCACACTTAGTATGGAAAAAGGCAAAGAAAAAATACTCTCTTCAGTTACTGACACCTCAGCTGTTTTGAGTGCAGCAATTGCATCCAACAGATTTTTCACTCAAAAATGCAAGTGGAAGTTGTGTTTGGCAGAAAAGGGCACAGCCATTTTGAGACACGTCAGATCCATTCCCTTTTAGTCAGAAATTCACGAGCTGTGGATGCTCCAATTTTCAAACATGCTTATTACAGTTAGCTCAGATCCCAAGTGTTCTGGTGTATGTAATTCCTGAGAAAGCAGTTCTTCTGGCAGATTAAGGGAACAGTTTGCTTTTGCCTCAGGCCATTAACATTTTAATAAAATGGTCATAAACTGTGATAACAATTTATCTTTAGGGGACCTTATCTATTATTAACCTTATTAAGTAATAAGTTTATTTTTGCTGACATGTAGATTTTCCAATCCTTGTCAAGACTGATTTCATTATTTTCTTTTAATTTCATGTTCCATTATGTTGTGTTCCTTTGCTAAAAGTATGGTTTGTGAGTTTGTTTGGTTTGCTTGTGCACTGATTTTCAATGCTTCCCATCGCCTCAGAGTTAGGAGAAATACATGATCTCATCAGAAGTGGTTAGAAAAAGTTTTACTCCTGTCTATCAGTCATTTTCATACAGGTAAATCTCCAGTTATTCACATCCTGATTTCTCAGGCACTGGGTTATCTGAAAATTATTTGTCCCCTAAAATCTAAATTCAAAAAGAACTAAAATTTGTTTAGCAGAAGCTATAATTATCCAAGGTTTCAGATGTCTGCCAAGATACCAGGGTTACCATTATTCAGTGTAATTAATGCTTTCACCAATTTAGAAGACTGTACAAACATCATGGTCTCATGCTACTAGACAATGAGCGCTTTCTATGAGATGATGAATGCCTTTGCCTCCTATAGATTTATCAGTATCTTGCAGGTTCAGGATCCATGCTGGTCACGTATAGGAAAGGCTGAACTAGTTAACAAAAAAACAGCTTTCAGACCAAACTCTCCAATGTGCCAGCTGACTAAAAACCACAGTGTATTACTGGAAGTGAACACAACCTTGATTCTTCTTTTATTTTTCTTTTTTTTTTTTAATTTTTCAAAGAGTTTAAATAAGGGTTCAGTTCATCACTTCTTTCTATATACCTTCACATACCCATGTTATTACTGGGTTTGCAACAGAACGCTCTGGGAATTTTGCAAGGAAGAAAAGTCCAAATATACGTTGCGAGCTCAAAATGACTTGCTAGACTTCAGGGTGTTTATCTGCATTAGATATCATGTTATTTCTAGCTCATTGGAAACTACTGCTTCTAATTGCAGTAAACTGGGGGGGGG
>VXBL01009152.1:117692-227401 GCA_013400195.1 Aramus guarauna | reverse complement strand
TTTTTTTTTTTTTTTTTTTAAAGTGAGAATTGGATTCGTGTTGAAGCATTCAAATACTTCACTCCTGAGTTCAAAACCACGTATGCAAGCATAACCTGAATGGCTTTGTGGCAGGGTCCATTTGTCAACGCAACTGGAAAAAATCCTACAGGAACAGAGCTCAAGCTGTATAAAACCTGCCAGGATTTGCACTAGAGGGATGGGAATTGATCTCATGCAAGAACACAAGTGTCTGGTCTGTTCCCTTCAAACATGCAAACCTTGACTTCATTCCTAGTTGGACAAGCAATGACAGACATACATATTTCAGAATAGCATTGATACCACTTGTTGCTCCAATCACTCACACAGAGGAACAGGAGGTAAAATACAATAAAACCACCACATCTTTATTTTCACACTGAGTTCTAGAAGGAAGGTGGAAGAGAACACAGCTGCAAAATGCACGCACGAAAAATCCCAGTGATATTAAGGAGCAGTTAATGTAACCAGTACTCAAACCTAACCAGTACGAAAAGTTGAGATGAGGAGACAAAGTCTATGAAATTAATGATAAGGAACAATTATTCTGAATAACACTAGACATTATATAGAAGTAAAATAAGAAAAAAGAACTTATTATACTAACAAGAATCTTTAAGTTCCTTAGGGAAGGAAAGGTTGATGAACATCCAACATTACCTATAAGGGCCTTTCAACCAGAAAAGAAAGGCCTGGTGGAAATGTACACTTGGAGCATGCTTGAAGAAGACATCTATGATCTTTCAGGAAATATCATCAACATCTGACTAAAGAATATTCTGAGACAAGGAATCCTGTTTCTCCTGACAGTGTTTTCCATTGCAAAGGCTATTTGTGTAATCCGTTCATTCAGAGTCAGAGATTATCACTACCAAAATTTTCACGAGTGATTCTGGGAAGTACAGCATGGGTATCTGGAATTTAGGGGAGTTGTTCTGATTTGGCAGTCAGCCTACAAAGATCAAATCATTTACCCTGCCCTAGTCTTAAAAGCAGAGAATGAAATCCAGATGAAAAGCAGCCTTCTCCATGAGAAATAGTTTCCTTCCTTACACTGGGAAATGTTTTATTTCTTTCCTAAATAGGAAACAGCAAGGACGCAAAAAGCTACACGCCAGCAAGCAGCTCTTTCAGACTTCTCTTCTGAATATCCTTTTGCATTAGTTTCCAGAAAACTTAGCAGACAGTGTTTTTCATTACTGGTACTCTGCCCATCTGTCCTCATGTACGGGATATCCGTGCCTGAAAAGAATTTGCAAGGCTGAAACCAGAGTGGAGCCTGCTCAGAGATCGTTATATTGGTGATTGCAGACAAAAGAATGGTGTAATTGCCTTCTATAGGATGAGGGTTACCTGCTGGCTGCCCAGTAACAGTTTGATTGACTGATTTTTCTTTTGGTAATGTTTGGTGTAATTTCTGAGCTGTGTTTCTAATCTCATATGGTCACAGGTTGGTGATTTCCATTCTTGAGTGTCGTTTCTTGTGCCTAGAGGCCACAATGCTGGGCATGTGGTATACTACAAAACAGCAGCTGAGAAACAGGATTCGCAAAGGAAACCTCACCTGCTATCCCTTTTATCTGGGTGCTTTTGTTACATGTGTTCGGGATACACGCAGTGTTCTTGTATCAGCAGCAGTAATACAGCTGCTACATACGACGACCGTTCCTGCCTGCCAGGGGCTTCCTGCAAACACAGGTATCGTATTTTCCACTCTCACACTCACATTCTGTCCTTTGCTGACCACTGCTCAAGATGTCAGTGATAACCCTGAATTTTTCAGAGCCTGCTGTAGGAAGGACACCACCTTTGTCTATACATCTGCCACTTTCGCTCTCCAGCCTTTGCAGATAAGTGCAGTCGAGTAGCTCTTGCTGTCAGTCCCCAGAGCTATCGGGCTCAGAGGCAGTGCTTTCTTAGGCAAGGACTTTGTCTGGAAACCCTTCCTTTGATATGGGGAGCTTCAGAGAGTGATTTAAGAGGAGTTTATTTGGTTTAGATTTTGGTGATTATGCAGGGACTTCAGTTGTTTGGTTTTTAAATTTATCTGAATGTAAAGTGAACAAAAGCCTGACAATTTTAACTGTATCCATTGTGGGTGGTGAGTTTCCGTGCTTTATTATTTTTACGTGAAGTGTTAATATGCAACTAACTGCTATGTCAACAGGCACTCCAAATCTTTAAATAACAATGCAGCAAAATATCCAGGTTTCAAGAGTACTTGTCTCTTTCTGTTTAGAAGCTGAAGAGGTTGTTATATTGCACAGTGTACCAGGGAATATATCATATCCTATGATATGACATCATTTGGCCTAATGTCATAGAAGCTGAGTGGCATCATGCGTGAGCCAGCACAAAAAAATTACATGGGAAATTCTGAGCAGTGCAGTGGTCCCTGGTCCTCTAAGTATTTAAATATGTACATGATAGACAATAGTCTAGCAATTTTGACAAGTTACTCAGCTATTGCTTTAACATGCAACTACTATAGTTTGTCGCGTCATTCCTCCTTTATCACTGGTGAAAGAAAACATGGTATAGTTTGTAACACACAAGCTATTCCTAGGCAGAACAGAAATGAAGCCTTTTTGCTCATGCATTTATATCTGACACTACCTTGTAGTTTGCTGATCTGGATAAACCTGAAGTGGGAATGATCTTTGGTTTTGTTTCCATCAAACTGTAACCCCTAATTGATAGAGCTTTGCTGAACTGCAGTTTAGGCTTAGTCATTATCTATTTTTTCCCTGGGGCCAAACATATGTCTTTAATTATTTTTTTTTTCCAATTTAATATCACTTGCTGGTGCTAGGCATACAATAGCACTTCCATGAAACAGCTAGTACAGCAGTTATGAAAATAATTTAAAATCCCAGAAATATCAACTACAACGGGACAAGCCCTGCTTATGATGAAGCTACTGGAAATGTTGATCTCAGCTAAGAGAAGGTCGCTATAGTGAACCAGCAAATTCCTGCAGGAAATCAACACGGCACGTTGCACCCAGGTGCTCACAGTCCTCACCGTGTGTGCTTCCACACCCAGGTCCCCTCTGTTCTTTGTTAGGCTCATGGAAATGGCTGTGGAAGCAATCTTGGGGGAATGTGGGAAGCCATTCAGGAACACCTTCCTTTCCCAATGTGCTCCCCAAACACGTTCTTAACTCACACGCTTTGTCATCCTTTAATGTCATGGTGCAATCACACAGACAAAGAGGCTCATTATCATTTATCTGGAGACTTTTTCTAGGCTCTCCAGCCCAAAGCCAAACTGTTGTCTATTTCAAACAATTAAAAACAAAATCTACTTTGATGGAATATGGGGCTTGGTTCAAATTGTGAGATGCCTTGGGTAAATGTTTGCAGTGCCATATCTACCGTGCAAAATACCCTTCCACAGTTCACTAATGAAATAACAATACATATAGTGTTTTAGGAACTGACAACAGACATGCTATTATGCCAGGAGTTGGTACTGAACCATGTAAGCAGACCCAGTATGTGCGGCGTCAGACAATTTTCTACTTAACATTATAGGCAATCGATCTGTTGGACATCTTCAAGTTTTCATCTATTTGGACCTGGGCCATTGGGTTCAGGTAGCCTTGTTAAAAAGGGATTTGCAGGTCTTTGCGGTGTTACAGCCCTGCCAAGCTGGAAGCTATAGACAAGGTCAGTGTCTAGGACTCTCTTGTATTAAATGAGCAAGTAAGCTTATATGCATTGCAGATTCCCTGCCCATGAGATCTCTTGTCTAAAGCAATCTGCTGAAAGGTGATAGGGTTGAAGTGTAGGCTAGACAACATGCATATGGCAGAGAGTTTGTAATATTCTAAATAGCATCCACTGTGTTTTCTTGGGTCAACATACAAAGGGTGTTGGTAAATCAATAGTCTAATACAAGTGTGACAAGACAATTTACCAAACGCCTTACAAAAATGCTTCTCAGTGAGACAAAGCAGGTTTGCAGCGTTGCTGGCAGAAGCCATTTTGCACCACATGGCCTAACGCAGTTATAGCCAGGGAGAGGTGCCTACATCCTAGCCTTTCTGTGCTGAGGCAAGACGAGCTGGGCAATCCTAGTATTTGTGCTTGGGAAACACTACTAAGCACACGGTGACGTCTTGTACTATTATATTATAACACAGAAGGGGTGGAAATAATGACTGTGTGTTCAACCTTAATTACAAGGGGGAATTTGTTTTGCTTTTGGTTGGAGAACAGGAGTTATTGCTCCCTGGGCATTATAAAGACACAACACACTGGTCTAAAAGACTTCAGCTCTTTCAAAGGCATGGTTAGGATGCTGTTACAAGAAAAGAGAGGGATATCACTATGTCACGGGGACGCCTACATCAGAGAATAAAAGAATAGGGCACTTGCATTTTGCCATTTGATAACTTTGTGTGAACCAAGGGCAGCATTCGCAAAGCCTGGGTTCCTACAGTTCGGTCCTGAGCGACATATTCAGACCTTAAATTCCTTCAGCTTCTGAAATCAAAGGGAACAATAGGTACATGCACAAATTAGCAAATGTGTGTGATCACAACCATAAGGCCTGCAGGTTTGAATGATTCAGGCTGAGACTTTGCAGGCATACGTCTCCACACATCAAATACAGGTGCCCTTCTAAATTCCCAGATTCAAAAATGTGCTTAAAGCCCCTATCAGGACACATATATGAAATGTAAAAATTCTTTGACCTAAGGTCTGAATAAAGCAAATGAAATTAAAGCCAAAGGAAAAGACCAGTGTGGGGAAAAAAACCCTATCCCTTACAAAAATATGTACAGAAAGTTAGAAGCCAAAAATTTTATTCTGAAACAAGCCTATGCAATATTATTTAACGAGAATTCTTGAAAACAGTTCTGTGTATATCAAAAAGGGGTCATGCCTTGTGCACATATAGAATATTCTTGTTATAAAATAGCTGCTATTACACAGAATACTGAGCAAAATTTTTGTAAGGCCATTAGAACCTTACAGCTACTTTAAACCCACATATAATTGCTCACAGGATAAGAGCCTCTATTCATATTACTCAAATGCCTTGCCTCAGCTGGAGACAGTTGAAATGAGTACAGCGTGCAACAAGACAGAATGAATGAGCTCTAACCTTTCTTCATCAAAGCAGGTACCAAAAGATAGCAGGCTTGTTTCATTCTGTGGATAATGAACACAGTTCAGTCTCTCATTCACTTACCTTCCTCGTAGTCCAGGCTATGCATCATTGTGCAAAGGCTGATTTTTTTTTTATTTTTTTTTTTTTTAATTTTTCTTAGTTCTTTTTTCACTTTTTTCCTCAGAGAGACTTATGGATGAGAAGGAGTGAACTCCATCTAGGAGAATGCCTTGTTCTTGGCTCCTCCTGGTTCCGCACTTTAACTGGCACAAAGATGTAGCTATTTCAGCATCCTTTACTGGGATCAGCTGGCATCAGCACACATACTCTGAACAAACTCCACCTGAATCATAGAATCGTAGAATAAATACCCATGTCCACAGTGTGAGAAAAGGTATGACCCACCATGTTCCCCACACACCTGGCCTCTGACCTCTTGGAGGGCATCACAGTTCTTTCCCTGCTTATGCCCCAAATTTCCTTCCAAAGGAAAGCTGGGTGTGCCAGCGGCACAGTACCAGAGTTACTATCTAAATTTTTCTAGCTGGTTAAATCCTAATAGCACAGTACATAAAAGTTTATGATGGTGAGTCAATTGAGAAAGATTAGGGGAAAAAAAAATCCAAGATGGAAAAAAGTGATATCTTGCCTTAATTTTTTCATTGAAACTGAAACACACAGTGTAGCCAATTATGATCATTGTGACTGTATAGAGGCCATGGAAATGGAAGCAGAGTTACAGTCTTGGCCATAAAGGTTATTGAAAGCTTTAAAAATAGCTGTTTCCTGCTGCATGTAAAGTTTTTCCTCTTCCTTTTAGCTCACAAACTTGAATGGAAATAGACTCTTACTTATTTCACAATCAAATTCTAGTTGGAAAAGAACGTTCTTTTCCCCATTGTTTCCTAAACTGCACAGTTCAGCTTGGAGCAGAGGTCAAGTGATGGTCACTCTCATGCTTTTACATATTTCTTCTAGAAAACCAATTCAATATTCATGGATAATTGACACAGTAGTGTAGAAATAGGATGCATGAACTGTTCTTTACTGAAATCAACTGCCAAATATACTCAGTACTTAACTTTGTACATGTTACATGTCTACCACATTAAAGAAACATCATTCCCCAATAACATTCCCCCAGAGGTATTTCCATTAGGAAACAACTTTATAGGCAATTTCTAATTGTCTCTTAATGAATCTAAATATTTAAGTTTGGCCATATTGCATTTAGTGTTCATGGTCCTTGGGGATGTGCAGAAAGAACCCAAATGAGAAGCATCACGGAATGGACACATTTAATTTTCGTAATTCCCAGTGCATTCAAATATCATGGAGCAAGTGTTCAAATTGGAAGTTATCAGATTGTCATTCCAGTTGTGAAAATGGAAACATAAAAATAGGCAGTAGAAAAACAGAAAAAAGAAATAATGAAAAATGGAAAGGCGCCGTGAGTAGATGGAAGAAGATAAATAGGGAGAGAAGGAAAAACTGTGATGCCGAGGGAGCATCCTGTGAAATAACAGGTGGAATTTCATGCACTGGCCTCAGACATGAGCAGCTCTTGAGGATGTTCCTGGAGTACAATTCCTCACCAGCTCCCCGCTACCGCTGTTAGCTAATAATGCAGTTAGCGGAAGAGTTGATACCTGTCATTTTTATTTTGTAGTTTTTCAACTCAGTTTGTATGCAGCTGCACCAAAGAACAAAATTGACTATGAATGGTTTTCCTGAGTCTATGAGAAGATCATCACAACAGAAGGGCAGACAGGACTTTTTGAGGATTTAATTACTTTTATTTACCTTAACTCTCCATTCTTGGCAATATCTTACACCTGCTGGATAAGTTTTCCAAAGAGGTGCTCAAGTTTTACACACAGCTGCTAATGCTACTACATAGCTAACAGAAACATCACCAGACACCTGAATAGGTCTTATTCTTGAACAGGAGGTGGTTGGAGAGGAAACCACGTCATGGTAAACCACGCTATCATATCCCTCATGAGGAAAAGGGCTGCACCTGCAGAGTGGTAAGAACAAGAGCAATGCTCCATCAGTAACGGCACAGAGCAAAATGCTTTCAAGAGTGTGTGAAACAGCAGAGAGCAGAAGGGGAGACAAAATAAGTACTGGCCTGTGTCCCTCTAATAGCTATGGAGCAAAATGTCTTTTTTTTTTTTTTTTTTTTAAGAAAAAAGTATTTTTCCCTCATAAGGTTGCAGTAGCCATAAGTAGAATTTCACCAATTTTTCACTGAGTTTGTTAAGCAGGGCAGATTTTTTTTCCTTTCCCTGAGTCCTAAATGGGATGCACAGATTCAGCCCCCATGCCTTCCAGCTCTCGAAGCAGTTACGCTGATTGTGGGATGTGCTAGAAGCCAAGGTCATTAGCAGTGAAAGCCTGTGTCTTTGCACTCCCTCGTGTGTGTCCCTCCGGCTCCTGCAGTTTCCTTTCCTGGCAGCAGCTGCTCCTGCTCTTCATCCTGCTTTTAAAAGCAGTAAGGAATGGGAAAATGAGGGTAATACTGAGTGAACAGCAACGGTGTAATCTTGCAAATGAGCCATCACAAAATATCCAGCTATTGTGTTTTGTGTTGCTCCATGTTTGACGTGTCACATCTAACAAACAAACTGGCAAATACCTAGAAATGCCTAGAAACTTCTACTCCTCTGTGAAATTTACTGGAAATAAGCAAAAGTTATTGAAGACGGGGATGCACAGACAGATACACAGATGCAACATGGTCCTATACATTCTGTTTATACAGAAACGTGCATAAAACCAGTATTATTGTGGCACTGTTGCAAGGCACTGGCTCCGTTAAAGACATTCAGCTGGGCAGCCCCAAATCCATCTTTCCGTACACATTGGCGTGACACCTTGATTGATGCCAACATTTCCTTTAGAGGCCGCTCAGCATCCCGTGCAGTTCTTGTCTTCCTAGCTCGCTCTGAAAGGGAGCGCAGGACACGGCAGGCTTTTCTCAGGTAGGCTGCAGCTGAGACAACCTTCCCCACCCTCCAAATTAACCTCATCCCAGACCCTTCAAATGAGTGGGGGACAATCTGAAGCTGTGCTTCCTAGAGGGCTGGGCTGACCTGAAATCCACAGTGTGTACCTGTATGACCTGCCAGTAATGATTCACCCCACTCTGCTAGTTACAGCTCCTGCTTCATCTCCGAGGAGGAGGTGTTAGAGATAAGGCTGCAGGATAAGATAGGATCTAACTCCAGACTTTTTTCAGCCTAAATGGAGCAGTCTGTTGATGCCCAGGTTCTCTACACATACTCTTCATGTCTTTCAAACAAGTGCGCCTCTAAAGAGACAGCTTTCCTTAGTCTGTGCAAGGTATAATACGTACAGGACAGTAAGCGGGGGAAAAAAGACTATCAGCATGAGAGTTAAAGCTGCACTGCCAAGTTCCTGGAAGTTATGACTTAACATCCTGAAGACTATCAAGATGGTGGCTTAGTAACTCTAAGACTAGAATAGAATATTTCAGCTGGAAGGAACCTACGACGATCATCTAGTCCACTTCCTCAGAGTGAATTTCACATGAAAAATGCAGTTTCCACAATGCTGAATTTTTTCCAGATTATTTTGTTCTTATTTTTGACCAAAAATTATCTCTTTTTTCTTGTCTTGTCTTTTTTTTTTTCCCCTGTCACAGATATCATCATTAAAGATTTTCTGTTGCTCTAACTTGTTCCACATCAGAATTCCTCTGATTGCTGGACTGACCTAAGCCATTCATTCTGCAGCACTTCCAGCTTAAACCAAATTGCCTTTTAGTGGCGCATTGCCTCCCAGGAGCCCATGCCTCCTGTGATGCCCCACAGTCTCCTCCTTCAGGGAAAGGATTTGCCGTGGGTACTGTGTCCCTACAGATGTGTTATGAGAGTTGTAGCCCAAACAGGGAATTAGGCCCTTGTAGGAAAAGTGGGAGCGTAATACTTCCCATCTTCAACTTCACTGTACTGTGATCTTTAAACATGTTTTTCTGGTGACCCAGTGTGTTTTGGATAAGTTTATCTCTCAGTTTGTTTCATGATGGTATAAAAAATGCTCCAAAAGCATATTTCCAAGATTATTCTTTTGGACTTTTGATTCTGAAAAAACTCTATTTCCCAATTTTTTTTGTTCTCAATTTTCAACAATAACAAATATTAATATCAGATTTTTTTTTATTATAAATTCCTTTTTTTCCTGCAACTCTAACTACCTGTAACATTTTCTTGCTATCTTCCCACATACTTGCCTTTACGTAATTACACAGAACATTTTTCCCACGTGAATTATCACTAGGACCTAATCCCAGATCCCCAAATCCCATAGTAAAGATGTGTTCTCTCTGAGCTGACACAACAGTAGGCAATTCATTGAGCACAGACAGACACATCTTTTCCATGAATGCATTTAGCATCATTGCTAAAACTGTCTCACTAGCAATTTCTGCTAATGAGAAAATGAAGTTAACGCAAAGCTTCTGAAAATAAATTCTGAGGAAGACGACTCTCTGCTTTAATAGAGATTGAATGCAGTCCATTTCTCTTTCTCCGTGTCCTGAACAACACATCAAAACAATGTTTAGCAAGTGAGCTACATTTCACAACACACTCGCATCATAGATGGATGTAAAATAAGTTGCTTGGCAGTGTAAATGCCCTGGAGAGAAGAAAGTTTGTTGCTTTGGGTTGTTGTTTTTTGGGGTTTTTTTTGGTCCAGCCTGGTTTCTCCCAGTATTTTAGGATTGCCCAAGATTATTCCATTATCTCACTTGCGTCTCTGGCAGCTGTTAACCCTCTGTAGTCTTGAAGAAGTGCCACTGCCAGAAACCTTTTCCCTTGCCCCTTGAATTCAGGTTGCAGAAGCGTTGGGAAGCACTGCTGTTAATTCCCAGCATATCCTGTCTAAGTTAGACTCAAATAACATGAAATCACAGGTGGGAGAGAGGTGCTTTAAAAACCAGGTACTTCAAGTTTAACCAAATGAGGGAGAAAGAGCTGGGGACATCATCCAGAGTGGGTCATCGATTCAGTGATTTTCCCCAGTTTTTCAGTTTGTTTAATGGTCTCAAAGATATTATTTTCTCAAGCACACTGGTGACTAAATGGTATGTGGAAAATGTTATTTAACTTGAGATTTTATCTTCAAATGGTGTGGACTCCATAAAGCTGGTCTTGCTAAGTTGTCCCTGTGCTCTTGGCAGGAGTAACCACGGGCCAGATCCTGGCATCTTCAGTGTGGCCCATGGGGATTCATCCCAGAAACTTCAGCCCATAACAGTCCTTCTCAAATTTCCTAACTTCCCTGCCCAAGAATATTAGAAATGTGGCAAATGAAATCCATTTTGCTGAATCATTTGGTCTAGTCAAGCACCTTCGCACAATGTATGTGGCAAGCAGATGCAACGGGGTTGCAAACACTGCTGAGACAAATGCTTAACGATTCAGCAGAGGACGTGCGGATTTTTTTGTTGTTGCCTGCTGCTAGACAACTTCGTACGCTGCTGGTAATTACTGTATCTGGGGTTTTTTTGCTTGTTTGCTTACGCCTTACCCAGTAGCTTTGTTCGTGGCAATAAAAATATTCCAAACAGCTTGGAAAACTTCCTTTGCTCTGACTTGAAAAGACTGAATTCAGTTCCCAGGGAACTCAGTGGGAGCTGGATTAAGCTCTGTGGCAAAATCCTTTACCTCTTACCGTGCTGCTGCTGTGGCAGGTGCTGAATTTCCTTTTACTGATAGGTTAATTTATCCTTTTGTAGTAGCGATGTACAAAAATCCCCTAAATTTCATCCTTTATGTGGGGTTTTTCTGAGCTCCTGCAGCAGAAGGGACCCAGATGTTCTACTCCTTCTCCAGTCTCTAACCAGTTCAGAGCCCCAAAGTTTTAGCTTTCCTAGGATTTGTCCTGCACCAAAGACTTTTCTGTGCCACTCAAGGAGATCTGCAATGTTTCTTACTCTTGTTTTACATACTCCATCTCTGGAATATGCCTATATGTTTGTTCTTCCTCCAGACCATCTCGCCTATCCAAATCACGGTTCTGGGTAGAACTGGAAATGATGACAGGCATGTCCTCTTACAGCCCAAGGGGGAAAAGGAGGGGCAAGGACTTTACAGGTAAAGTTTTTGCTTGAAATCTAAAAAAGAAATGGTGTATTTATTGTAACTAGTACCCATTTACACTTTGATACATAGGTACAGTTATCCCCAGGACACTGGTTAGTAGACATTGGTTAAAAAGAAACAGAAATAGAACATTTCTTCCATCATAAGAATTTCTGCCAGTCTTTGTTTTCCTGTCTTTCTTTGGTGACCTTCAAACCCACTACCCACTAGTTTGGTATCTTTGAAGATTTAAAACAAACAAACAAACAAACAAACAAACAAAAAAACATTCCATTGTGAAAAACTATGTCAAACTGAAAAGAAGGTAAAGCAACAGGGCTGTCCAGAAAGAGAGCACCATTTCTACAGAACTAACTCTGATTGATGAATTCTACAAAAATCACCAAATACAAATCCTTTAAGATAATTAGAATGCCAAGAAATGGCAGCTCCTCTGCTGAATTTTCAGATCAACCAATATTCTTTAATAATTACATCCACACTATAGGTCCCTAGCATTCATTTGAAAGATAATCTTCATGTGCCATGTAGTAGAGTTCCATAAGACATCCTTGTTAAATTTGCTTGGGTTTGTTATTCTTTCCAGAACATGGTGGTTAATTCAACTCTTGTTTGATATGTGCTGAAGTACCTACACTCAGGCACACCAACGATTCCTACTCTCTGATAATAAGATGTGAGACAAAACATCACGATATTATTTACAAATTGTAAAAGGTATCGGTGTCTACTCACACCCAGCACTTGTTACTGAACTGATTTTGATACAGTTACTCTTGACTTATGCCTATATATGTTAAAAAAGAAATCTGTAATTTTCAGCCAAGCTTACCATCAAAACTGGTAATATCACTTTGAGCAGAGCAGTTCGAATCTGTGATTTGGGCTTTATTTGTTTTACAGTACCTTTATTCAGTAGCATTTAACCACAGGCAGCTGTACATCTAGTCCTATAAATCATGCCAAAATAATTAAAAGGAAAAAGAAAAGTGCACATGTTCCCAAGTTCTGCCATTATCCCACCATTGGAGAAAGGATTTTTAAAACAAGCCTTCCATAATCTTTTGAATGCTGAAATACCACAGGGCTAAAACAGAAGCTGTAAGCAGCCACCTTGCCTCACAGTAAAGTGAAAATGTTCTGCTCAAACTGGAAGAAAAAACAACCAAAAACAAAATAGCAAAGGCACTTTCCTTCTATGCAACTGTAGTTTTAGAGATGGGCACAAACCATAAAACTCAGATTCAGACATAAACCTGGGAGCATACGGCTCAAAATAAAGATGGATCATTGTATCCAGACCACCATGGTTGCTGGCAAACAGGTAAAAACTGATTAGTTAGCAAAGTCCACAGAACATCTATTCCATGTGCCCCCTATCTCACAGTATATTTCCCAGTGTGCTACATCACCTTACGTCCCGTACTGATGCACCACAGGCATTTCTAACACCTTAGGTCCTTGTGACAGATATAAAAAAAATTTTAAGACAAGATATATTTTTAAAGAACATAGCTTGGATAAAAATTTTCACCCTTTTGGAGGAAAGATAAATTCTAGTTAAAAATCCAGCAAGTAAGGACATTCAAATAGGGCAACTCACCTAAAATATGACCCAAATCAGAATCTTTATCTTCACAAATTCCTGGCAAATTCCAATTTAGTCTGGGACTAGAAACAGAAGCAGACTAATATATAAATACATGTGATTTTTTCTGAATGCATTCATGTTGGACAAAACTGAAGAAATGCAGAAGATATGGTCATGTTTTTCATTTTAGGAAGAAGTAGTTAATTAAAGATAATCATTCAGCTAATCTAATATGTTGCCAATATATGTTATATGAAACCAAGGAAATAAAAAGACTCAGTAGAGCAACTTGGATGATGGCAAGAAACAGGCAGCTATGTCCTAGACATCCATATTGCCTCCTAAATTGTAAGAGTTCCTACATTGTTTAAAATATAAATCACACAAAATGGTCAAAATCCAGCTTTAATTCTCAGTCTAATGATTACATTGGTCAATTTCCAAGACCACAGCTAAAGGCCATGAGAACTTTTAAAATATTTTCCCACCCATATACATGTTGTCCCAAGCACTAAAGAGAAAAAAAAAAAAAAAGGAAGAAGGCAAGCAATCAAGAAAGAAAAAGAACAACAACCATACAGAAAGCACAGTGGTGAAATAAAACATTCAACATGGACTTACTGGTCTGCAAGTGAGCTTTGAAATTACCAAGAGACGTGACGATTTTGATTTAGCATCCTGCTGAATTCTCAGAACTGTTTTGGAAGGTGGAAGGGGCCACATACACTGCCTTGGACCTCTTTACTATGGGTTTGAGGAGTGTCAGGTTTTTTTTTTCTTTTCTTTTTTTTTCTTTTTTTTTTTTTCTTTTTTTTCTTTCCTGTGTGAAACAGATTGTTCATAGAAAATTATTTCAAGATCTTTCCCTTCACTTTCCGGTGCAGAGCTACAACAGAATACTATTAGCATCTGGTTTTGCATATGCCTAGAAGCCCATTCATTTCAAGACACTTTCAGAATTGGGGCCTTGATGTGTAATAATGCACCACAAATCCTAATATGTATGGGTTTTTTCTTAAAGTCCACTTGAAATTTCAAAATACCCCAAAATCTCTGCAAGTCTCCTTTCAGGAGATTAACTTTCTGGGGAATCGTGACATTCTTCATAGCATTCTGATAAAGAAGCAGCATGAGAAATACTTAGTTTGATGAAAAAGCTGAATAATATCAAAATAAAAATATGAATACAAATTTATGAGCTGTATCAGTCATAATTATCCAGTCAGGAGAAATGTCAGTGTATACAGATCTGCTATGTGAAAAGTACTGAATATTTTAGCAATTCTTTAGGAAGGTACTGAACTTTTCTTGCAATTAATTATTCATCCGTAAAACTTTCCTTATTTCTTCCTCAAATTATTGCAGAACTTTCTTCTCCTCAGTGAGATCAGGAGTGTAATCACATGCATGTATACAGTACACAGACAAAAACACATACCCATAAAAAAACCAGCAACAGATACCACCCCCAACTTTCCCCAGTTGTACATTTGATGCTTGCTGGTGCCATTAAGCAAACACAAAACAACAGCAAGCGCATTCTGTTGAAATGTTTAGCTAAATGGAACCAAAACAGTCACAGTTCACAATTTCATAAATACATTAATTAGAAGTGTCTCCAAATAGCATGTGATTTTGAATTATTAACATAAAACACTGCATTATAAATGACTGCAAATTGCATTCCTTAGTGCTCTCCATGCTTAATTTATTATGCCGTAGGAAAATTTGCAAATTACTTCCCTGTTTTATATTTAATGGATAGTTTTATATGTATATTGTTTCATTAAGATAAAATTAAACCACAGTGTACATATTATATGCCTTTCCAGTGACATAAATGTCACTAGAGACCCTCAGACTTTGTCAGGAGGGGAGCGTGCTTCTGTGATTTCCTAGATTTAATAAAGAAGTGAAAAGCAGGTTCAAGTTTCTGCCCCTTCCGTGCCCATCCGTAATCGCTCCTTCCAGCCAGCCCATTTCCGAGGATTGCAAAGGGCATTGCAGAAAAGTTTGAAGGTACGGAGAGGGGTGTGAGAGCAGCCCTCCCTTCTCCGTCTCCCTGGTTTGAAGGCAAAGGAGGCTTTTCGGCAGTGGCCTCGGCTGCTAGGGCAATGCAGTCATCATGCCACCCGTGCTTTGTGGGTGAGAAGAAGGCAGCAAGCCAGGTGAGCCTCCTGCCCCGATCCCCAAGGGCAAAGATATCTCTGGGAAATGGTTTCAGTCTCCCAGGAAGAGGAAAAGAAATACTGGCATACACTGACGTGCTACGCTGCCAAGGTTTTTTTGCTTTCCTATCTTCCCGCAGTGGGGAAAGGATGGAAGTAAAACATATTAGGAAAAGCTTGTCAGGCTAGGTGGGGGTAGGTGTCTGAAGAAACACCAGGGAGGGGGGTGAAGGACACTGGATATAAAAGTAAAAATCCATTAAAAGTGTAACTATAAAGACATTCGTCTGTGACAACTTCTTTGCATGTTGTCTGTTCTTAGCCATTTGTCTTCTCTATTTGTAAATTCTTCAGAAGAGGAATTGCCTCTAACTGTGTGCTTGTAGAGTGCATATTACAATGGGGACTCAACTTCCCTGAAAACCTGAAATGCAAATAGAGCGTAAATAATAGATATTATTTATGATACATACATAAATAACATTGGGTGATGAAGAGGCATTCTATATGTGTTTAAACAGGCTGTCCTATTCCCTGTTTTTGGAGAACTAATAATATCCCTTTGGTGGATGTGATAGATGTTTCTTTGAACTCACTTTCGGGCCTTTTTATAAGATAGAAAAGGTACTGGTTACCTATCTGCACAGGTTCCACGTGGTTTTCAGATGTGTTTTCATTTAATAAAAATATAGCACAATAAAATATTGCAGGATGGGTAGGAGGTGGAGACATGGCATATTTGGGAAAAGCTATAAATTTTGCTTTAAGTTAAAATTGTATTAATGAAAGTGAAGCTACAAGAAGATGCGTGCAAGAGAGAGAGACAGCCCTCTGAGCTATTCTTTTCAAGTAATGAAGATGAGACTCTGTCAGAGATTGAGGTGTCAAAACTGGAAGTGCTGGAACAAATTCACAAATTAAAGAGCAACAAGTCACCATGACCAGATGGCATACATCTGAGAGCTCTGAAGGAACTTAAGAATTAAGTGGTTGAGCTGCTAACAGAAAAATATGCAGCCTTTCATTAAAATGCTACCATGCCAGAGGACAGGAGGTAACAAATACCTCGTCTCACAAAATCTGGAAGGTGTGTTCCTGCAAGCTTGATTAAAGCTGTAGATTGCTTTTCTCTTTTAATCATCCTGGCTTCAGAGAGAAGTTCAGCACATCCAGCAAAAAGAGCTACCCTCAGCTGATCGGGAGCCCCCGGTGAAGGGGAGCGCAAGGGTTTGCTGACTCAGCATACACTGGTGACCATTAACCTGGGTATGGCTGGGGGGGGCCTCGCAAGGACTGACTTCAGTGATAATTAAAAAACAACTGCCCTAATTACCCCCTGCCTTCTTAAACATGGTTTCTGTTCCACAAGGACCTATCCCTGGCATTATTTTCAGGATAGCTTAACTCTTTCCTTGGCACATTTATGAATGGGATGAGAGGACAAAGCTATCGTCTTACTAACCCAGGAGTTTCCTTCTAGTTTTATGTCCTACTTGTGTTTCCTTGTCATCCAGATAAGAAGCTCTCTGTGGTAGCATACAGAGGAGAAGGCACAGAGAGGAAAAAAATTACCTCAACATCTACCTGTGCAGCACAAACCATGTACTGTATCATTGCATAGATTTTAAGGTGAGTGTTCGATCATCTAGTTCTGCGGTGCACAGCTGCCGTGCTGTTACTTCATGTGCACGCAAGCACACAGCCCAGCTGAAGCACATGAAGCAGCGCAGATGCGTCCCCACAGCCTCAGATACACCCTGCATTCACCGATCAGCAGCGCAGGCCACCAGCAGCACATCCCTGCCTATTCCTGCCATGCGTGCACGGAGAACCCTGCCTCCCCAAAGGCAAGGCTGAGGGACGCAGACATAGAACCACATAATCACATATACATAGAATCGTAGAATCATAGAATGGTTTGGGTTGGAAGGGACATTAAAGGTCATCTAGTTCCAACCCCCCTGCCATGGGCCGGGACACCCTCCACTAGACCAGGTTGCCCAAAGCCCCATCCCACCTGGCCCTGAACCCTGCCAGGGAGGGGGCAGCCACAGCTTCTCTGGGCAACCTGTGCCAGTGCCTCACCAATATCTGATCTCATCTGCTAGGTGATTAGAGACTTTTTGCATTAATTTGCTCGTATCAGATTGACTAAAGTATACCTTCCTGCTAGATATCAATATCAAGATTTAGGAAAGTCATCTCTACTGATGAAGATCTGTGCCAGTCACTGGCACTATTAAAAATACACGCCTCACTTCTAAATTGAATACACCTGGCTTTCGTGCCCAGCTGCTTGTTCTTGTTGTGTTCTTATGGTTACTGAAAGCCCTTGGGAAACAAGTTATCACTTTGAAGATTACAAATAGATTTTGAACTATCAAAACAAGAGCTGTGGGAGAACAGTTTAGCCATCCCAAAACACATTTTGAGATTTTAAGAAAAAAACTTACAAAAAAAAGAAGTTGGGGTTCTTCTTCCACAGCAGAATCAATGCATGCCTTGTAAAAGCTTTCATTTCCAAAAACTAGAGACTCTCCTGACATTTCAAAGTATTCAGAATTGGAGAACTGTTATCTAGGATGCACAGAAGAGGAGGGGAAATATCCGCTTGAGAATAACCAGCCACTTTGCGCTTCAGACATGTATTTACAACATGTAAGAGTGAGACTCACGTCACTGCTTCGAGTGAACACCTCAGAGTGAAAGAGGCTCTCTTTCTAGTTTGGATGAGAAGTTCTAACCATGTTGAAAATAAAACATACATACTTATAGGGTTTAGGTTTTAATTTTTTTCCCCACACACAAATTAAATGCTTAGTAAGAGAAAACTCCTGGCCATGAACACTCTTTCTTGCCTAGGGGCTTCATAGCATCCTGAAGCAACTTCTCTCACAGCAGAGGATAGCTGTAAAGCAGCTGTTGAAAACCTCTGATTTAGACGCATGGGCTGGGGCCAGCTCTTACCTTGCCAGCGTTGCTCAGTCTAGCAGTCAGACTGGAGGTACAAATGCTCATGGATTGTAAGATCATCAAGTGTGGGGTTTTTTCACTGAAGTGGGTAGTCTAGAGGGTGAACCCTTTTCTTCCACAGACGCAACAAAGAAGTGATGGTTACATCAACTGTACACAATAACAACTTTGGGTCTATGATGCTTTTTAACCCTGGATCGTCTTCCCAGCTAGAATTGGTGGACTGGCATGAAGAAGGAGGGCTGCTGCTGTCTTCTGATGACTGTTGATAAACCAGTTTTCTCCTTCCCGTGTATATACACTCACAGTTTAAAGGAAAACATGGGCATGTCTTCGGGGTGGGTGGGGTGGGGAGAGAAAAAGAAAGAATAATAGACAGCATTTTAAACTTTGGCTTAATTTCTTGGTATCCCTAACACACACATCTGTGAGTGAGCAGCAGGGCATGAGCAGGATGGGTGGACTGGAGTATACCATCAACTCGAATGTTTTTTCCCTCTGATGGATCTGCTGGAAAAGATGGCATATTTTTCACAATGTCTCAAAAGTCCTCACTTTTCTTTCCTTATTAGCAAAGGGTCATTTCTCTCTTATCCTTGCCTCAGTTTTCACCTTCAGAAAAGCAAGTTCTAGTAGATACATCCAAGTGCTCTGGATGGTCAAAGCCACTCAGTCTTCTCCTGGAATGGGCATTCCTACATTTTAGGTCATGATGGAAAGTCCCATCATGAGTGACTTTTGTATTTTCAAAATCCGCTGAAGGAACCGCAAACAGATGTTCTCGCAGAAATGTGAAAAACAGGATATGTGTGGGAGTCCTCGCTGGGAAGAATGGTGGCAGTCCTGCAGATTAAGTAATGGCCATAGGACTCACACTCAGCAGAAATCAATGGCTTAAAAATAGCTAACCCTCCCAACATATTCCCTGCACATTCTTTTCATGGCAGTCACTTCCTTATCCTAAATCGGGCAATAAATATGGACAAATTCACAACTTGCGCTAGTGACTTTTAACCTAGAAATACAAGCTGCTTTCATGTTTTATCACAAATGAATTCCATGTATGATTATGAAAACCCCAAGTTTTCCCATGCTTGACTCAAATCAAGGCCTATGCCAACATTTTTGCAATCCCTAAGCTGGAGTAGTGCAGCTTATTCTTCATGAAGCTATCACTGGAAAACTCCACATGGTTCAGAAAATAGATGTCTCTTTTAAATGTTCTGCAGTGGTCACTGCCTGTTTTCAAAAGAAGCTTGCGGTGCTAAGTCTGCCAGTTTTCTCTGTAGTCAGGGACCCACTTCACAAAGAGACGGGGGTTTTCTTTACGTCCCATTGCAGACACAATGCTCTGTGGGTTTCTTGCCGACCTTGATGCTCTCTCAGCAGAGGGTCTCAACTAGTTGCATATCTCCCGGGATGCATCTGCTGGATGTTTCAGAGTCCGTTCTGTCTCTACGTTCTTTTGGAACCACCAGAAGCTCAATTTGATAAGCTTCAAGTTGGCCTGAAACATCTATCTGTTTTTCAAATCTCTAATTGGCTTTTGGCAAAATTTACCTCAGGCTCTATTTTTTTATAGCATCTTTACTGTTAGCATTATTTTCTTCTGGTTGAAACCAGCGGAAGGCGGGCAAGTGTCACAAATGCATGAAACTGTCAGAAAGCAGACAGATACTCAATAAAGCTGAAATTGTTTCTTTTGTGTAGTTAAAATAGACTCAATAATCAGATCAAGTTGACTCTTAGTGAAAACCAAGCTTGGTTTCTTGGCTAGCGACATGAAGCGGCTTCCGGACTTTCAGCTATGAGCCTACTGAACCAAAAGCACATCCTTTGTAACACCCGGTGGAGCCAGGATATCCCTCGATATCCTCTTTCCCTAACAGCGTTTGGACACAGAGACCTGACCACTGCCGTGGGCCCAGGCAGGCAGTAAGAAAGCAGGTTTGGAAAAGCCAGTGTAATTTGTGCATGCTTACAGCTGGGACGGCTCCTGCCTGCTGCAGTTAATGGAGGCGGCAGCTCCGGTCTGGCGCCGGGCTTCTCCCCAACTCACTTTCCTTCTCAATTTAGCTGAAACAATTCAACTGGAAATTTGGGGGTATGCTGGGATCGGCCTAAAGCACTCCTCCAGCTAATGCAAGAGACTTCCACAGCGGATGGACCAGCTTGCTTCTGTTCGGCGTTACGCAGCACTTAGGGTAAGGTCGTTAACTTTTTCAGGCTGTAATTCCTTTCATTTTGTGGAAGTCTCAAGTCCCCGAGCTTTGCTCAAGACCCGGAATCTAATGTCTTTGTCTGTTTTCTCCCTGACAAGTCTCAGAGATATTAAAAATCAAAAGAAGGCTCTAAGGAGCAAATAAAGCCTCTTTAAAGTACTGTTTCACTTTTGTGTTAACTCACAGAAGCTTTTTGCTCTCTCTGCCCGGCCCCAGTCAGATCTTGCATAAAAGGGAAAAAATGCACTTAAAAGTGCTGTTTTCTTTCCACTTCCCCCTGCGCTTCAAATCATTAGTCTTTCTGCATTTGTCTTTTATTCCCAGACTGGCTTGTGCCGAATCAGATTATAATACATTAAACATCCAAGAAACACAAAGCTCTCCAAAGTGCTCCATACATGTGTTCTCTTGCTCTTTCCTGCAATAATTACTGCCATCCCAGGGTCAGCTCCTGCGTGCAGGTCCCACTCAGACACGTTCAGCCTCACCTCCCATCGCTACAAAATGAATTCAGGATGGGATTTGCCTGCACATCGCCTCTGCTTTTGTGTGCAGAAGCAAGGGAATTGCCTTGTCTGCAAGGATGCCCTGCTCTACTTTTCCAGGCTTAGTCGGCTTTTGCAGAAAGGGGATTCTGCAGCTTTTTTGGAGAAGTAGGGATGGTGGCCTTCCAACCAACTTTTCTAGACACATTTTCATTCCCCCTACTAAAGGCAGGGCTGTTGAATCACAGTCCTGCCCTGATTGACATCTACATCAAGTCTCCCCTGATATCAGTGAGACTGGGGCCCTCATCCCTCTGCAGTCTTGAATGAAGATAGCCCGCGCTGGGAGCAGTTCAACAGCATTTGTGCTTTTGGGAGGAAACACTGCCCTTAGCTTGGCCTTTACGCTGAGCAGGAAGAAGGCTATATAGGGCTATCTCCACTGGAAAGAACAGCCTCATCCTAAGGCAGCACAGTGCAAAGTCTTGAAGATGAGGCTATTGCCAACCACATCAACATCAGTGAGAAAGCACACAGAGATAATTTACAGTGAGGCACTACCCCGAGTGTGGTTTGACTCTTTGACTCATTACTCACAGGTTATTGGAGAGCAGTAGCTCTAGCCTTCCCAAGTAGTACTTCCAGCTGTCCATAGGAGGGACATGAGGAGCTCCAGAAGGGACTCAAGCATGCAAACAGCCCTGATCTGTGGTGGCCAGAGCTGCTTTAATCATGTGGCTGCTAAAGCTCCTGAGCGATCTGCTGCTGCTGAGGACATCAAGTGGAAGAGGCACAATCCACAGCCCTGGGTGAGCTCTGCAGCTGGAAGAACCTGGGGACCACCTCTGCCCACTCAATGTTATATAGCTCAGTACACAAGTGTGGTTATAAACTTACAGCAAATAAGTCCTTACAAGTTCTGCAGAGAATTCATTACTGGGGGGGGAAAAAAAAGAGAAAGAGACAGAACAACCTGAACACTTGACATGAAAAGAAATGTCAGTGTGTGCTGAAGCCATGCTAGCAGCTTTGCTTTTTTTTTTTTTTTTTTTTTTTTTTTTTTTTTTTTTTTTTTTGCTTCTGCGAGGGCAGAATGCACCAAAATCCTTGGTATTATCAAAATCAGCAATGTGGTTTTCAATCAGGCCCTACCCCCAGAATAAATTTGTAAGGAAGGGAAAAATATTTGTCTCTAAGCTACCACCACTGTCCCTTTCTTTCTTCTGGAGAAGGTAAGTTTACATTTCCTCTGAAGGTGTAGGGATAGCAATGGCGAACTGAGGCACATGCTTCTACTAGAGCTTTATTAGCAAACTTGAATTCCCTCCTGCCCTGTTACTCTCCTCCCAGCCCTGATCTCTTCTTCTGAAATGAAGCCTGCTCTCACATTTTTCTGGTGGTTTAATAACGTGGAAAAATGGGTCTATGATGGAAAGAGGGAAGGTTAAAATCTATTTCTACTCCTGCCCTAAGCAGGAAATGAGCAGATACCTCCCAAACTGAAAGCCTGGTTATCTAGCCTTCTGCAATGCCATGCCAATAAAGAAGCCTTTTTTCTATTTAAAGAAGTAATATAATAAAATGTTGGTTCATTTCATTATAATAGCTAGGAAGGATTTGCTAGTTTCACAGCATAAATTTAAATTAATTTTTTAGATTTGACAACGTTATAAAAATTATATTGATTCTGAAATTATAATTTTAGATTGGTTCTGTCATTTTAGCCTATTAGCAGTCTTTAAATGAAGTGATCCAATGTTACAATCAATCTTATCTTCCATTATGCACTTCCTGGTGCTAAAAAGTAAGATCGATTCTAATTAACTACACTGGTTCAGTCATTTGGGTGGTTTGTTCAGAAAAAAAAAAGTTACTGCCCTAATATCACTAAACAATTTATTATACATTTATGTACTGAATTTATATCCAAAATTAATGTCACTCCTATGGTAAAAACAATACAGTTGCAGTTTTCTAAAATAATAGGATGGCAACACTAGTGCTATTGCTTTAGCCAGTGCAGCCCATGAAATATTTTCAGGGTCCACTTGAGCTTTAAGAAGCAAAGCAGGGTCAGCAAAAAATACTTCCTCTGCAGCACAGGCTATAAATCTATATGTATATTGAAAGCAACTTGGAAAATGGCATTTCCAACATGCAGCTGTGTGCTAAGAGAACAGGTTTAGATGGTGCTTAAGAAGCCATGATGGTGAAAATAACACTGTGAAGCAAGCTGATGTGATTTAAATATAAATCAGCTCAAACTTACTTATTTCTTCCTGCACTTCCCAGCTTCAGCTGGCACTGATGTACTGAGACTTCAGGGGGCCTGCTGGCAGACACCTTGCTACCCACCTTGCCCTGTGTCAGTGTCAAACTCTGTAGACCACTGGCCTTCAAATCAACTATAGATGGTGGCAGAGGTACAAGGCGGCGGGGGACCAATGTTCTGTGATCCTACCTGAAATGAACCTGAAAGCCTGATGAACACCTGGAGAGGAAAGTGGAAGCCAGAAAGGTCTGCACCCTGATTTTAAAACAAAAACAGCAAAGGCTGACCTCATATAAAACTTGAGGGAAACCCTACATTGCTCACAGTTTTATTCCTTAGTATGCTTAAATCATTTTCTTAAACAAACACTATTACTTCAATACCATTCTGTTACTTTTCTCATCTATAATGCTTGTGCCTGGAGTCTTTTCTAACTTATTCCTTGCTTTTCCCTGCTACAGCTTTAAAGAAATGGAGCATATACACCCTCACCACTAAATCAGCTCATCTATCTGTCACACTCAGTGCAACTTAGAACCAATCTGCAGTTCAAGGGATGCTACACTTGCTTTTCCAATCACTGCCACTGCATCCTTTCGTGTGGAGTAATGTGTTGGGGAATGAGTCAAGAATAAGTAATGGGAGCCTGGCATCCTGCTGCAGCGTATTTCTTGACCTCCCTCCCTTCATACGCCCTCACACATGCTTTGTTCCTATCCTCCTAATGGCATCGTCTTACTAAGAAGCCAAATTGCTGAAAAGAACCGTGAAAGGGAGCAGTAGCTTTAAAATGCTTCACTTATTCTTGTTTCTTTGTTGCTTTTCTTTAAGATCTTGTCCTTGGGCATTCAATGGAAAAAGATCAGAAAATTACTGGGAGCCCCCGTGTTTGTCCCCTTTGAGCTGAAAAAGCATCTTGCCAAGGGGAAGAGAAGTCCTGCAGAGACAGGGGAAACGGGATGGCAGGTGGACCAGCCCTGTACTTCCCTATAGGCCCTCAAGTATTGCTGCCAGTTGGCACAAAGCTTGCAGTAATTCTTAGGAAGGGGAAATCTCAGAACCCCATTTTATTCCTTCCCTGAACATGTCTTGGTACTGAAGATGTTCTGGCTCTAATGACTGACTTTGGATTCTGTGCAAAGCCACTGCAGAAAACTACCCTGGGCACTGCTGGAAACTTTTCTATGGGAATCTCCTTTTTAAACGGGCGGTTTGTTAGTTCAGTGACAGAACAACTGCTTTGCAAGTAGAAGTCTTGATTTTGCTGTTACTGCCATCGCACTTGCATTGCACACCATCATTAATTATTTGCCATCTTGTAAGAAGCCCTCGGGAGCCTGATTCTCCACTGCCTCACACCTCATGTAATCATTTACATCAGTGCAAAGCGGGTGCAAAACACTATCGCACGGCTGCAAGCAGAGAGGTCTGACTCAGGCTGCGTTCCACCACGCTCTTCCGCCAGACAGAGCAGCGGAGGATGAGACTGAAAAGTTTCAGAGAGGGTCTGAGGGTACATACGCACACCGTTCTTGTTTGCACAAAACAGTATTGGTTCACCTTTTTGTCCTTGACTTAAGGATGCCTTCTTGCAGGCCCCTTGGTAGAGAAATCTTGCTATGCCTGCAAAGCAGCATTAGCGTTCCGGAGAGGACGCTGCTGTGGTTGAACACTGGGTGGGGGCAACTCAGTGTGACTCCTTCTCTATTCAGGTCACCTGTGATGACAAGCCTGAGCCACACCTGCAGCAGCAGAGCCTACGCTGTTACGTACCTGCTGAGATGGTGGTGGGATGCAGAGCCTGGCCCCACTTGGCCATCCACTGGTGCCACTGGCAAAGCAAGAGGACAGACAGACTCCTGCCTGTCTCACGGCAGACCCCTGAAGTTTCCCGAATGTCCCCACCAGCTGCACAAAGTGCTACGGACACTTTATTTGTAACATGGGGCTGCCACAGACAACATCGCATGGGAGATGTACCCTGCCCGTGGGCCTTTGAGGGGTGGCAGGCGTTCCCTGCTGCTGCAGCCCTGGGGAGCTGCTGGGGTGTGCCAGCTCCCCCTGCGTGCCCGGGTTTCCTCCCAGCAGAGCAAGACACCCCTCACCAGCTGGATTTCTAGGCACAAGGACGGCGTATTAAGGTGGGCATCGCTAGCAGGGCTGTGGATGGGAGAAGGCTCAGTCCCGAGGCACCTGAAGGAGGAGGCGGCTCGGGGTGGAAGGAGACCACGCTGCCTGTCCGACGTCACCCGGAAAACAAAGGGTGTGGGAGCAGGACGAGGTGAGAGATACTGCAAAAGAGAGGAGACGACATTTGTGCAGAAAAACTGCTTTTGTTTCTTTCCCATTTCACAGGCAGTATGTCTATTAAATGTGGCTTTTGCTGCCAAAGGACTTGTCATATTACATTAGGTTTAGCAACTTCTGCTGTGGCAAAGTGTGCAGCGTCTCCCTTCACATAAAGAAAATATTTTCACAAGTCTGTTCAACCTGCTAACTGTGATTACAGACAGTTGGCCCCTGACATGACATTTATTGCTCCAGCTTCCAAATAAGAGCCTCACAGCACTGCCCAGCCAGCTACCTGAGGAGCACATATGTGTGGGGAGACCTTAAACAAGTTTCTGCTAATGACTTCATTTTGTACCCTTTTAGTAGGTCTTTAGCGCTTGATAGAAAAGATGTTACAGTAAAGTAGTAAAAACAAGAACTTTAAGAGTATGTGCAAGCTAAGACTTAATGTTGCCAAACCTCCTCTTTTTATGGTCACCTTGAAATGTGTATTATATTATACCAGTTCTCGGCCAAGAGTGCTCTTTGCATGCATATTTCTACACTGCTCAGCAATATTAATCATAATTGGGAATTAGTGGGGGAAAAAAGAGCTCAAAAAGCCATTATCTACTTCTACTTGAGAGACAATCTCATGTGGACTGAAAAGACAAGAGGGCGAGAAACGACACCAAAACTAGGGACGTGCAACAGAGCATGGTGTGCTGACGACAGCCAGAAAGAAGAGGTTGACCTAGCTGGGTCTCCACATCAAAGAGTCCAAGAGAAGACTGGCCAGAGGAAAGTTTGCCATGAAATGAAAACAAATGTACCCCAAAAAACCCAAAGCAGAGCAAATGAGCAAAGCACCTACTTCCCTGTTCCCCCCAGGATGTGCTGGTCACAGCATCACCTGGAAACAGCTGCCGAGGGACCGACTTCTCCGTCGCTGCATCCAGTAACTGTTCAGGCTACTGCAAAACCTACCTCTCTATTTTCCTGGCATTTGGGAGCACAGGAAGGATAATCAAGGCTTTATCAGGACAGGAGAATATCATCTGGCAATCATTTGTTTATTATCGATTGTTATGTGAGGGGGGGTGAGTTGTTTTAAATTGGATTTGTTATTTTAAATATTTTGTACGAGTTGCAATCATTTAAAAATGTGTTAAATGGCCTGGCTTTTAGCCTTCACTTTCCTTTCCTGCATAAGGCATTTGTAGGGCCTGAATTCTTACACGGCTTGGCCTATGCTGTCTTACTTTTTGGCAGGTCACTTTGCTCTATTCTTTTCCAAACAGAAATTAAGCTTTGGCCGAGGGAGAGGCAGAGCAGAATGCAGCCTGCTGCAACAGCTTGTAGTGAGTTGGAAAGAACTCTGTGTTATAGATGAGAGCTGAGCAAATACCCTTTTTTTTTTGTTGTTAATTTCACTGTCTTATTTTTAAACTTGCATGTGCATCTGCCAGCAGCACTGCATCTTGTTATAATATTCCCGTTAAGCAGGTGGATGTATCGTGAGCAGAGAGAATTTAGTTCCATTGCAGGTAAGGATATGCTCTTTAGTGATTAAGTTTTTTCTATTTCTTCTGTCGGATTGGGAAATAAACCGATTCTGCAGCATCAGTCTGAAGAGTCTCCCTCACAATTTTGTCTTCTATCATGTCAGAAAATTATTTACCAAAAGGCCGTATAAGATTCAATGGCAGGCTCTCATAATTTCTTTTGCCGGACTCGTATCCCACTTGACAATAAAATAACTCGTGCCCAGAAAGGATACGTAAGAGCTGTGTAGCTCTATTCTGCCTTCCTCACTTGCTCTCTTATTTTTAAAAAAACCCATCCCTTTCATTCTCTGTTTGTATTGATATCAGCTGAACCGGGGCTGGATAAGCAGTAAGAGGTGGGTGTCAATATGCAGGGATGGAGAGCTCACGCCCCAAAACAAAACCATTTTCCCTCCTTCTTCTCTCCCCATGGTTCAAGCCGAAGAAATCATCTCAGAGCAGCCTCCCCTGATGCCAAGATCCTTTCCTGGAGATTTCTAATATGCTGCAGTAAAAACCGTTTCCCAAGACCCTCCATAAGTCCCCAGGGATTTTTCGTAGTCCATTCTTGGTTAAAATAAAAAGCATATTCAGGAGGAATGACTAATCCCCTGCCTGAATGCGACATGCGTTTTGGAAAGTTTGTGATCTGGTACACTAACTCTCTGATTTGTTTGGCCGTGTGAAAACCTTTTATGCTGGTTCTGGAAATTCACCCCTGAAGCCTCTTCTGGGGCTTGTATTTTTTATTTTTCTCCCATTTCCTCAAATCTTTCCCTTGTTTCTAAAGAGTGCCATCGTCCGTTCCTGAGCCCTCAAATCCAATTACCAAACAATGTACAAATATATGGCTAAGCGTGGTCTATGGGAACAGCTGCAAAATTGCTAATATTAGGTTTAATTTAGCTACAATAAATTAGCAAGTGTGTGGAAGCAAAATGATGACAGCATAATTATAACAAAAGTCGATGTGTTGAAGTATATGGATGACAATACATACTAATTTTAGCGAAAAAACGCACCAAATGAAATGCATGCAATGAACAGACGGGACTAATAGCTCAGACACATATACTTAATGTGACCAGTCAGTGTAAAAACAAAAAGATAGATGAAGCTGTTCAGAATCTAGTGCTAACAAGCAGTGTAGTCTGAAACCATTAACTGTCAGGGGTAATAACACTCAAAGTACTGAAGTGCAGTAAAACAGCAGCACTTTTCTCGGGATGATGTGCTGATGTACAAGCACACACCTGTGAAGAGGGTACTAAATCTATCCTTGCGTTTATTACTATGGAGGGAGGAAAAACAACGCTAATAATGTAAAGTATAAACGAAAATAGCAGACAGCAGAGAGTGACATTTGCATGGTCCCAGTCAGCTTGTTAGCTGAAGTGGGTTTTAATTAGCTATTTTCCAGCAAGCAAACGAGCAAATTAGTGGCAGCCATAAACAAGCAGAGACAATCAGGCCCAAAGAAAAAGAAAAAAAATGATCGGACCTTTTTCTGTGTGTTTTCCTTTTGGAAATACAATGCCTTCATGCTTCAGCTAAATACTTCTATTAACCAAAAGAATGTGGCAAAGCGAAGACCTTGGCAACAGTGTGAGTTCCCAAAGTGGCTCCAAACACGATGTTAACAGTACAGCAGGGACAAAAAGCCCTGCTCTGAACAAACCTGCACCCTGCATCGAGGGCTAAACCTTGGGCATCCCATGCAGAGCCTCTGGGCTCTGCTGTACCCCGGCTCTGGTGCGCATTGCTCTCCTGCTGAAGGCTGCCCACCCGTCCTCTGCTCTTGGGAGCTCCAGCTCCATCCCTCGCTCCCGCTCTGGATGCGGGACAGCAGGTGCTTCCAAAAGTGCAGTGCGGGGTGTAGGTGTGCTGCTCTCCACCTTCATCTTTGCACGGCAAGAGGCGTGAGACGAGCGACGGCCACGGGGCGCAAAGGGGTGCCTGAGGCTCCCAGCTGCTCTCGCTGCCGAGGAAAGGGACTATGGCTCTGCAAAGGCTGCAGGAGATGGAAACCAGCGGGGTGAGTGCGAGGAGGGGAGAGTGGTGAGCAGCAGAGGACCACCCCTGGCACTAAACTATCTTGCTAAGAGAAGACACTTGTCTGCGAAGGATGCAGCCCTTGGCAGAGAACGTGGATTCAGGCAGTAATGAGCAAACCCACTTTTGGTGCTGCTTTTATTACTACTGGCTGCATAATGAAACAGACCCTGCTGTTACTGTCACATGAACATGGGATGAGGATCCTTCAGAGCCTGGTCAAGCAAGGCCCAAGGTTAAGCAGTTTGCTATAGTACTTTTGCTACTGAACTGATTATATTAATAATCAGTCATAATGAAAAACAAGCTTATCCCTTGAGTCACTCATGTTTACCCTCCTGTTCCCTCTGATTTTAAGAAATGCTGATGTTGCAAAGATAAGAAACCCAATATAGAGGACAGATTGCTTCAACTGTTAGGTTTTATACCTGAAGGATTTAGGTACGTTCAGCGCAAGATACAAGTGTACAAAGTCAGGGAGAAGTAAACAACTACTAGAGACAGTTGCTGGGCAGAAGGATTCAGTGACTTGAGCACAAATCTAGGCATTGGGAAACTTGAGTTCATGTTTTGCTCTATCAGAGACTTCTCCCATGACCATGACACAGCCGGTCTGTCTGGGGATAACAGCACTTCTGCCTCGCGAGTTTTCTGCAAAATGCTCACTAAATACTGTGTAGGGCTCAGATATTGTGGAGAAGGGGCTAATCATTTGAAAGGAAGGGAAAGCGCCTAATAAAAATTAATCTTATTTATGCATCACTCTTGGTACATGTGGCACTAGAGAAAGACATTGTGGCAGGCTTTCGGTCGGTATAAATTATCAGAAAGCTGCAGGAGAGACTCTCTTGCATCCCTGCCCTTGTCGTGTGCCAAGGGTATTACAGTCTAATTAATACAGATAACATGAGTGCAGATGCCTACCTGTTGGGCGCAGTTGGAATACTAACACAAGGGGAGGGCTGGGGGAAAGCTCTTGAAAAAGGCTTACTTTTTATTTAGTTCATTTGTTTAGTAATTTTTGACGGTCAGAAAACCCTGGCAATGAGTACAGCCCAAGAGGCAATTAGTAATGGGGCAGAAAATGTAATGAGCCAAAAAATGAATTAACTTGAGCAGACTAGGCGCAGACACAAGGGGCCAATGCTTTTTGCTAGTTTATAACCCCTGCCCCTCCAATGAATTCAGAAGAGTAGGAGGAGGTGTGATTTAACACAGAAACAGGCCACAGGACATTTCCTACTGCGCCCGGGGTAGCTCTTTGCTGCACAAAGCGCCGGCCGACGCGGCCGCAGGCAGGCAGCCTCTATCAGCTCCCGCCTAAAGCGACCCTCTACCCGTAAGGATTCCTGCCGTTACCACCGTGGCTCCGGAGGGCAGAGCACTGAGATAACCGGCACTCGGCCGATCACCGCCGTGCCCGGGAAGAGGGGGGCAGCCAGGGGCACCCCGTCAGACGCAAGCTCCCAGCATTGCCCCTGCCAAGCCAGCGGGACCAGCGACAGCAGGAGTGGGGCTTGTGCCGTACAACGAGCCATGCGCAGGCAAGCCGTCCTCAGCTGATTTTCTGCTCTCTCTGCCTCTTCCGTGTTTCTTTTGGTCCTTTGTTTATTTTTTCCTTTGATGGCTTTCACTTTTTGCTATTAGCAAACATACATGGTTTGAATTAGGATTCAGTCTTTTGTTCTGAATCAAGAACTGATATTGTTTTCAGCTTCTACAAAGCCATAAGCACTTTCACCACATTCAAACTGTTTACACAGTTTTTCACAATGAACTTGTTTCCCTGTCTCTGACAACTGTACGTGAACACCAGAGGGAAAAAAACCCTAGGCAATCTCTTGCAGGCGCACAGGTATGGTAACTATCTAGCATTCACACAAGGATGCAAGAGGTAACTATCACCCAAATTGTCATGTTAGCCATCATGTTAGCCATTAGAATCAAAGATAATGATTCCTAGTTCAGAGAGCTGCTTGACTAAGTCACAGAAAAACACAACTGCCCCCAAGTGTGTGCTAGGATGATTTTCAACGCATGCTGCCGTTCTGCAACACTCAGTCCTATGCGGCCCATAGGCTTTGTCCTGAGGGAGATAATTTCAGCAAAAACTGAAGTTGTTATGTAGAGTTCAGGAAGGGAAACTTTGAGGAGAAAAAAAAAAAGAAACAAAACCAAACAAACCAAAAAATGTTCATGTCATTTTAATTCTCTTCTTGCACAGATAGTTCAATGCCAAATGAAAGCACAGGAAAGCTACAAAGCACACATACCCTTCAACACTGCTCCTTTCTTCCTGGGTCATGCCCAATGCTATTTCATCATGGCCAGGGGACTTTGGGAGAAGTGGGAGCAGAAGGAAAGAAGAAAGATGATCTTTAAAAGAACAGAAGTGTTGAAAATTCAGAGAAAAGGAGTCAATTCATAGCTTTATCAGCATATAGCAAGTGGAAAAGCAAGATATTCCTCTTCAAAGAGGAAAGTCCCCAAATGGATAAAGGTTAAGATAAAGGGGCAGAATTTCTGCCTGGCTCCATGCAGCTCATGGCTGCTCTGACACTGGCTGGATCTTCTTTTTCAGGTGAAGTACCACTGAGCATGACCAGCTCCCTGAGCATCCCAGTGGAAAAAAAAAGCCAGGGGTCTAATCCAAACCCTTGACATTTTATATCAACAACTGTAAATCTTTGCCTCAGCTCCTGCCAGCCTCAGAAGTTAAATGGACAGCACTGTTCATTTCTTATGCCTAGACTGTTCTATTGCTTTTAGCGAAGTTGCAGGTTGTAATTGAGATTCTGCTAAGGATCCCCTTTTGCTGAGTGATGTTACTATCTTCCTTGCTGTAACTCTTTTAGCCTTGTAATAGCTCTTTTTAAAGGACAGTCTGGTCTACTTTCCAAACGCTTCTGCAGAAAATAAGTTGCATTCATAACACAGGAATAAAGTTGAAATCCGAGGCCCTCCCCAGCAATATCTCGCTCGCCTCAGGATGTGTCCTGACGATCCCTCCGTGTGACGACACTTCAGCAGCAGAAGGAGGAACAGCTTTCAGCAAGCATCCTGACAGATCAGAGACGAGACGCCTTCAGCAGCCCAGGGAGGTTGGGCAAGCAGTAGACAAATAGCTCAGCGTTCAGCCCCACACAGGTCCAACCTGCCTGAAGTGGCTGGTTTACCCCCACCTGGGCATTGAAGCAAATTATACCAGCAAAACATGTTATCTTTGGCTTCTCTGCCTAAACCGTCCCATAGAGAGAATAAAGATTAAATGGGAAGGGGCACTCTGCTTGCAGTTCACCCTGACTGAAGAGTTATTGCTGGTCTCTGGGGTCTTGTCTAAACACAGTGGTGAGACCCTTGAGATTTCATTGCCCCAGTAGAAGGCTGCACCACACATGCATCAATGCCCACAGCAAAACTGTATTTCTTCTCTGTTTTTCTCTCCCTGTCTCTCTCACTCCTTCACTTGCAATCCTCTTCTTTAAAGTTAGTTCTGCCATCATTACTTGCATTGAGTGTATATTAGGCACTAGGCTCTCAGGAATTAATGAGAGGGCTTAACAAAGGCAGAGAAAGATAACATAGGTGTCAGGATGGCAGAACTGGATGCTAAATAGCAGCTTCTTTATGACTGGATTTTGGAGACACAAATCTACCTTCAGTTCTCACTGATTTCAGAAAAAGCTTCAAGAAATGACCTCTTGTGACATGTTTTTTTTTTCCTCCAGATCGCTGTAAGAGAACACCCAGTAGACAGAAACAAATTAAAGTCTAACCAAGCACACGCTAAAACCCACAGAGGTAAGGTCACACTATAGCTAGCCAGGTCCTACCTGGCTTTGCTAGGCCAGCATGGTCCAAAAGGTCAAGCCATGGTCTCTCTGGTTGGTTTAGTTAAAGGAAGCGGCCATTTGGTGTCTGCCACGATGACAAAGAAATTGGCATTTTAGGTTAAGTAGTCCTTTTAATAAAAGCTGTTTTGAGCGATCTCTGTAATATTTTTAACGGAGTCAGTGTTTTGCTATTAATTTCCCTTATGACAAGGCAGAAGATGTATTTCTATTGGAACTGCAGTGTGGCTAGGCTGACTGGGTAGAAATGAAAGCACCTGGCTTCGCTCATAGTTGGGAAGAGTTAATCCAGTCACACATTTTCACAGGATGTACAGACTGAACAAGTGTGTCTCCTTTCCCTTCCTGGTAGCTCCCTTTCTGAGAAAAAGAGGGAAAAGCCAAACTTCTAAATACAAATGTTTCCCACTGGGTAATGGAGAAAAAACTGAACATCTCCTGTACCTTCTCCTCCTCTCTGCCAGTTTTCCGTCTTGAATGGGAAAGGGGAGTCATTTCAGGCATCTTACAGGAAAGCGAGGAGGACGCCTCAGGCTGCTTTTTGCAAATGAACGACGAAGCCCAGATATGAACTTAGGATCAGACTTTAGCCGTAACAGAACTACTCCCTGCATATGTGATTATTGGTAGCACTGGGAATATGAGAAATTCATAGGCTGAGACACAATGAACTCTCTCAAAGTCTCAGTGTTCTTCTGTAATTTAAATAGATGAAGGGTGCAAATCCCCCAGGATGCAATCGCACAAGTACATTTTCCTGGCACTTCATATTTAGCCAAGAAGTGCTTCCCAGAGGTGTTTTTTTCCCTCCCAGTATTTCCATCCTTCTGTATCTAGTTCCAGCAGCAAGCATGGAGCATGGGAAGAACTGGGCAAAACCAGAAACCATCTTATTTTGAAACTGAATTATCCTCTTCAGATCTCAAAGATTGGGTCTAGGTGTACGCTGGGGAAAATTCCTGACACACCTTGTCTCCAGTCAGTTCACTTTTAATACTTTTTTCTATTTCCTTTAAGCCTTTACCACAGAAAACATGCTCATAGTTTTCCTGGCATCCAAGTATAACAGTGATTTCCTCATAAAAGATATATTACACCAAAAGGCAGGTAGCTTCCTTTAGACTAATACAAGTAAAAGAGGTTCATGAAGAGTAAATGGGATATAGGCACAGAAGCAGGGTTTTTTGCATTGCAAATACAGAAGATCGGATTCCAAACCACTGAATATTAGACAAACATAGCCTTTTACAGATTAAAATTAATGGAAATACCACTGTTGACTTAATTTGGCTTTGGATCACCCAAATGGATCATTATACATACAAAAAGCAAAGATTTTAACATAAGCACAAAGGCTAGCCGTAATAGCCAGAAGTCTGGAATCTGGAAAACAAATAAGCCACCCATATAAAAATATTCAATGACTTTTTATGCTGCAAATATTTGCAGTGATGACTTTTCTTAAGTTTTCTATGTATTCCCTAGGTCTCGTCTGCTTTTCTGTCATGGCCTTAATGTTACTCAAATGCAGCACACAGAAAAGAAACATTACATTTTTCCTTGGCTTGATTATACCATTATATAACAGACCAAAACTCACGAAAATGGGAAATGCAGATGAAAATCCAGACCACAAAAAAGCATAAGTGCAGGAATGATAAAAAAAATCAATCGCTAAAACTACTTTCTTGGTATTAGCTTTTAGGCAGCAGTGGGCAAACAGAAAAAAAATTCTTGTTCTAATTCTTATCTGAAGATAAGAATGTCTAAGTTCTTTGCATTTGCAAAGCTGTGTTGGCATCTTGTGAATTCAGGTTTGCACGGAGTCAGGCAAGTCCATTCTCTGAACTTCTAACATTAATATTTCCCCTCCCTCTGGGTAAGTGTAAGGGATGCCTGAAAAAAAAAAAAAAAAAAAAAAAAAAAAAAAAAAAAAACCCAAAAAAAAAAAAAAAAAAAAAAAAAAAAAAACCCAAAACAAACAACAACAATAACAAAAAAAAAAAAACAACACCCAAAAAAAACCCCAACAAGACAATATGAGAAAACCTCAATGGTGTTTCTGCACGTGCAGTTCTTGGAAAGGTGTTTCCTCACCACCTCCTCGGCTGCAGCCTGGTCTTCATCATGGCTTTGCCTGGGGTTCCTGTAAACACTGCGCACTCACTCGCCTGCTGCACTGCTGCAGCTCGCCAGCAGCGATGCTCCTGGAGCTAAGAACAGATCCAAACAGCCTAAGCACTGCTGAAGTACACTGCAGGTTGCTTTATCTGTCTCCTTTTATTTATTTTATTCCTTACACGTTCCTTGGCTTTCCTATGACATAACAATGTGATAGAAAATGTGCATATCAGACAAAAATCTCAGAGTAAAGTGAGGCATAAAATTTTAGAAAGAAGTTTTCCAATTCATAGTCTTTTGCTGTGGTAAACATTTCTCCTATGCTGTGTTGATGATGATTAATAGAGGACTCAACACCAAAACAGACAAGATATAAGAACAGTACTCATTGTCCTTCTCTCAGCATATTTTTCTCTAAGCTCTTTCCAGATTAGAAAATAAATTGTTTTTCAGGACTTCGGTATTTCCAGTTGTGGAATCAAAAATTATATGAATCAAATTATTGAGAAATATTGACATTAATCTCTGAAGATACAGGAATTTTCAAGCTATGACTAAAAGGCAAGAGAGAGTTTCTTGCCTAAGAGTGGAGCATGAAGACACAGTTGCTTCTTTTGAAGGACAGTGTGAAAATTCAGACAAGCTTCCATGCTGCTCCAAATCAGCGCAAAAACAAATACATAACTCAAGATTTTCTAGGGAAGGGTATCGGAAAGAGCTGGAAAAGGAACCATCCTTCTGCAGTAGGCATAACTGGCTTTCTGAAAGGGTCTAAAGACACAGATTGATTCCCATTCCAAGGCAGTGCACCTGGACAAATGTAATTTCCTGGACGTTAACAGTTAATAACACCATGACTACCATGGTAGCAGCAGATCACATCTGGCCATACCGGAGTAGCTGTGAGACAGAAGCGACAGGCTTTCAGAGTAAAACGTTTCATTGATATTGTATAAACCAGAGCTAAGAGACGCTGTAAAACAAAAGGCCTTAACTGCTGGGAGACAAAGCTGATGAAAGTGGAAGCACCATTTCCACTACATCTTCAATACACCTGGCCCCTACAAAGAGTTTTTATGTCAATTTATTTCCTTTTATGCTGTTTTGATCTCTCCTCGCTTTTGCACTGAACTCAGTTTTGAGAGACTCTTCCCATCTTAGCCTATGTCTGGAGTAATTCTCTGTAATTTGCACTCAGAAACAGGGAAACTAATTTCTTGCCTCTGGTAAGAGACGGATACTATGCAAAAGCTGTGTGACCCCGAGCACTCGGCCAAAGGCAACATCCATAGGAGTAACAACAAGAGGGAAAAACCTCAGGATCGCTAAGGGAGACAAGAATATGGGGACAAAGGATACTTTAACCTTTTTCCCTGTTTAAACAGCTGAAGGGACAATGCTTAATATTCTTAAGGCAGAAGGGACCTGAATGCTCGTCTGGTCTGACTTTCCATGTAACACGGGCTAAAGAGAAACATCCACCAGTTCCTGCATCTGCCCCAGAAACCTGTTCTGAGGCAACAGAAACTTTTAGCCAGAGTGGCCAAACCCCTACCCAAAGACAGAAAAGTCATTTTCCCAGAGAGCTGCAAGCCAGGAAGAAGGAGAAAAGACTTTTTTTTCCCCCATCTTCAGGCCTCTCCTCTTTGTCCCCCTTCCCAGGTTCCTCAGGAGCTTATGTAGGAGTCAAAAGGCTTCTCCCAGTTCAGGTGTCTGTGGCGTTAATGCAACACGCTAGTTGGATGACAGGGAAAAAAAGTCCCTTTCCAAATTCTGAGTTCTGTGTTCTCAGAAAGACATCCTTTCCTCTGCCACTTCCTACTACGCTCTTCCACTCGTCATATCCCAAGCCTTGAAGCAAACATTTGTTTCTCTCACCAGAAAACTCCTTGTCAATCAACCCCAGATCCTTTCGAGACTCTTAGCCCACCTCAGAGTCACACAAAGGAGTACCCAGGGTTGTGCAAGCAGCTCACTGCTCCCATCTGGTCATCTCCATCCTGCCCCACACCCACCCACGGGTCCCTCTTCAGAGCAGCTGAAGTCAGCTAGGGACGTCCCAGCGCAGCTTTGAATTCAGTTTCATCTAAGCCTGAAAATCAGTTTCTGCTTGAAGCGTATATCCAATTCAGTGGGAGAGCTGCTGCATTTGTGTCTCCCAGAAGCTCTGGTTCCTTTTGCACAAGTTGCTTTACTGTTCATGGGTGTTGTTCCTCTCTCCTCGGAGAAGACAAACTGGCACCAGATCTCTGAGGACACCTCACCCGACACCCTTTAGGAAAGCTGTCACATCAGAGGCCACTCTGCTTTTCAGTCCTGACTTCCCTGCCTGCACATACACACACAGAGAAAGTACAGGGACAAAACACTTAAGATTTCAAATCACTGACACAAATGTTCCTAACATAAACACTCCCGTGAGCCGCCAATATTCCCAGATGCCTTTGCTTTAAATCAAATGTTTTCATCCTTAGAAACTTCTAGCGCATTGATTCTGGAATACGGCAAGCGGCCACTCCCACAGCATGCAGGGCTTGGGACCTAGCTGATCCTTCCCAATGAAGAAGCAGCCAGAATACTTGTGTGGTGCTTTCTCCCTTACTACTTCTTTTTTCTTTTCTGTAGGAAAAGAGATAGTCTGGGAGTTAACAGGAACTGAGGTTGACCCAACAGGCAAATACAATTGTATATTTTTAATAGTTGTCATGTTATACTTCCCACATGCATATTATTGGTTCACTCACCACCCTTTCCATTGATAGGAAGGAGAAACTATTGTCCCACTGTGCTATTGGTTTCAGCAGCAAAACCTGAGCTTTCATTTCAAGAAGAAATGATCCATGAATCTATCTCATTTGTCTTTGGATTGGATGGGAGCATCTCTCTTTCCCCAGCAACAGAAAAGCTGTCATTATCCTCATTTTTCACCTCTTCTATTATCAATTGTCTCCTTGCTGAGGAAAGAAAGAGATAGATCCTTTTCTAGAAAACAAGAAATGACCCAGTGCTGGAAGGAGTTAACCCAGCCATAAAATCTTAATTGCTAGAGTTTCCTTTATCACTACTTTCCTTTATCACTGCTTCTTCAGACAGGTACCTCCAGAGAGTCCCCTCACAGCTGGCACCTGAACCTGAGACCTCTGGGTACAAAGGTATGAGCTCTACCTGTTGCATTAATGTGGGATTCCTATCAGCTGTCACTTCGAGGAGCCCTGACGTGCTCCTCCAAGCCTCCCAGCTCTAGGTTAGAGACTGTTGAAGCCCTGAACAGCAGGAGCTCATGCTTGCATATTTTATTGGTCTCAGGATGCACTTAGGCAACACTTTTTTTCTTTTAACATTTATTTTACAATTGCTTTCACAACCCAGCACAAAGGTGGAGGCTTGCTCTCGTGCCCCCGCAGGAGAGCGCATCCTGGCACGGTAGAGCAGATGCAGTGCTGAGGGCAGAGGGCGAACAGCCCCTCCGCATGCGGGGACTGGTGGGAAGCCTGGGGAGGTTCTGCTGCACCAGTACGGGTACTGGGAGGATGAGAGACCAGGAGCATCGCATACACTTGGCAGCCACCTCAGAGGCAGCTGAGAAAACTTGTCAGATTGGGAAGGCTCCATCACAAAAACATATTTCTGCTTAAAGAATGATCCTATTAGTCACCCCAGGCTTGCCCTGATAAAAAGCTCCTGGTCGTCTTCTTCCATAGCTGGACTGCAGCCAAGCAGACATCACACATATGTTTTGCCCCAGCATTTTTGTTTCAAACATCTTTAAAAAGAGAGCTGCTATAAATCGTTTTCAAGTTACCGAGTATTTTGTTCCCCAGACAATACTTCAGTTTCCTATAATCACAGATAAATGAAGAAATATTCTGGTAATTATCCTAGCAAAGAGCGGTTGCTTTCAGAGATGGATGTTATACAAAGATCCTGGGAAACTGCAGGTGAAGCAAAGAGAAGCTGTGCTCGGTTTGCTTTCCCCTCCCCAGCTCTGGCGAGGGATGCAACCGCCCCATCTTCCTCCAGAAAGGCACCGCAGGCTGGGGGCCGGCTGGGGACCAGCACCTCCCGTTGCCCTCAGCAGAGCCAGAGCAGGGCTGGGCATGAGAGCCAGCCCCCCACAAACCGAGACGAGGGAGCAGCAGCCTTTTTGGAGTCCCTTTGCAGGTGCTGCTTTGCATATCTGGGCTCCCACTGACTTTCTCCCTCCCTATTTTAGCCAAGAAAAACGCAGTCTAGTACTGCCGTCAAGTCAGTCATTACCAAAATTTCTCCTCAGCTCTCCAGCAATGACCTCTCTTCTGTCTGCACTGCTGGGCAATATGGACCCCTCCCAGCTCCAGGCCCTGATTTACCCCATTTTGTACCCACAAACAAGTAGCTAAATTCCACTATGGCGGCATGCAGCATCCTTACACACACCTTGCACAAGTGAAGGTGGGAGAGGAAAGGAGATGCAAGCCCAGGCTCCAGCAAGCTCCACTTCCAACCAGAGGAGCCACAAAACACAGGAGGCTGCTGGTCTTCTCTCAGAAAAGCCAAAGCATTTGTTAAAAATGCTCAGAAATGCTGGTTTTGCAGATTTGAAGGGGAGGATGGCAGAAGTATTTCTGTCAGTCTCCACTGTGTTTGCTGAGACCATCTGTAACAGAGGAGTAAAAAAAAGAGGGCACATGAGATGCAGCCCTGGTGCGGCATGTTATAATGATGCATCTCCTGGAGACAGCATTGCCTTCGGATGAGACGTCTCCCCAAGAACACTGTCACTCGCAGCTTACTGCAGGTGTCAGGTGCCCCGACTATTGTTATTATTATTATTAGATATTTGCCGAGTGCCAGCGGTGCACCTGGTGCTCATAATCAACTCAAACAAGCTGCCGATTTTTAACAGTGGACCGACTGCATTTCCACTTGTGAAAATTTGCCTATTTGCTTCTTCAGGCACTATCTTCTCCAAGGGGAAATGTGCAATACAGTTTTGTTTCCTTCCTCTAGGACTTTCAGTACCCGTTATTTTTTTTAACCGCACAACAGTCCAGCTCCTCACCACAGTAAGCCAGTCTTTTTTATCCATCATCTCTTCAGGATCTGATCACTAATTCACGTACAGGATAAGACAACTGCCAAATTATTATACTACAAAGAGAAGATCTTCAGACACCTGTCATCTTGATGAAAGCAGCACCATCAACTGACCTTTGCCAGTTCAAGGTCGATAATGAGACAAGTCAGGCAGGAAGAGCAGCGTGTGCTGACTCCATTAACGCTGGCTGTGTGCACACTCAGTAGCACTGCGTCTCCTGTCAATTAGTGTGGGTAAACTAGGGACCGCTGATTGCCAGAGACATGGCATAGCGAGCTGCTGCTACCTTTACTTCTACACCCTGCTGCATTTTAATTAGCTCCAGTCCCCTGACTATTTCTTCAGAGCTTCATTACTGCCGTCTTCAAGAAACTCGAGGCAAGCCCTTTACAGTGCACATCGCTAATGAGAAGAAATGTGAACATCCTCACCATGGAGTTTGATAAAGCCAGACTGTCTGTGTGCACGCGTGAGGGTGCATGTGAAGATTTAAGGAGCTTTCTCAGCGTAACACAGCATAAACATCGCTCAGAGGTGGCAAAAGAATAGAATGAGTCAGAGCCCGCAAGGGAAGGTATTCCCAAAATGACCAAAAACACAGGATGTAAAAATTATGCACAGTCCACGATGTGCGCAGGTGAACGTGAGCATGCCTGCACAAGGTGTCGTTTCAGTAATGATTATTAAAGACCACTCACATACACTACAGCTCGATAGCATGAGGTCATAAGCTTGGAAACAGCGAGTTCCCCCAAGGGGCACCAGCTCTGCCTCAGACAGCCCACGCAGAAGCCACCCATACAGCAGCAGTGAGAGCTGGCGGACGAAGGACCCGGAGCATCACTCAGTTCCAAGTTTTCACATGGAGCACCACAGCTTTTCAACAGAAAGCCAGGTGTTGGGGGGGTGGGGGTGTTTACTGTATTTTTAACCTTTTCGCAGTCATTGTGATAGTATCAGCCTAGCTCAACTAATTTTCCTTGAGTTTCAATTACATTTGAAGCAAATTGTGATAGACAATTGCTGTCTTTATGGCCGAGTGCTGGCCAGACATGCTTCCAAATAGCTTCAGGTTAAAATATTACAGTCTGTACAGCTCTCCCTTCACAATGCACAGATGTGCTTGGTGCAGGTCAGCTCGGTGAGGGATTCATGTTGACGTTTTGAGTCAAAGTCTTGGTCTTGTTCCGTTTTTCCGGCTTCACCAGCTGACAACTCCCTCAGCATATGGGCGGTTCTGCTGCTAATACTTGGCTCAGCCATCTATATATCCCAGTTATAGCTCAGTATGAATATTGCCTGAGTCCCACTCCCACCCTGTATGACCACCGCTATTCATTCCCTCCTCGCAGCAATAGCTTTTAATTAACTTCTCTCATACGTCACTCATGCCCTTACAGACTCGCAGCTAATGAGCCAGCAAACCTACGTTAGGATTGTTTTCCTCAGTGAACACTGGCACAAATCTTGTAGATGCAACATAAAGTTGTGATGAGAGCGTAATTGCTGGAGACTTGATGGAGAAGTCGTGGGACGGTCTGAAGAAATTCTGTTTTCTACATGGCTTCAGCAGTGTTTGGACCAGAGGCTTGGTGGGAAAGGAATTAGGGCTTTTTTACTGACAGTCCTTTTATTCTCAGCAGCTGTTCAGAAATAAAGGATGACTGTCCTTCAGCTCAGTGGCTGCCTTTGCTGCTTTAGAAGGAAAGGTTCCTTAGAGCAATTTGTCCCTAGGAAAACTCCTTCACAATTAGCAGCCCACGTTTATTTGGTGTTTATCACAGTCTCTGTGTTGAGCAAACTTAGACCTAGAGAAGGCTGTGGTTTGAAACTGGCTTCAAAATCCTTGCGGCAAAGCTGCTTCTGAACATGCACCAGCAACATCTGCTGTCCTCTAAGTGACTACCCATACAACGAACCAGTCCTTCTGGAGGAGATGCTCCTGTGACCATGAAACAGAGGGAGGAAATGAAACCTGGAGAACCTGGTTGGCCACAGGGGAAACCTCTCATCATCCTGTAAGGAAGTGGTACAGGACTGTGCCTCTCTGGGGAGCCTGTGGCCTGTGCAAACCAACTGCCCAACCTCTGGGGCTGCACAGCTTCATCCTGCTACTCGTCACAGAGTTGTTCTACAATGGCACACTCTGGCATCATCATATACTTCCATTATAAAAAACAAACCAAAATCAAAACATTGCCTTCCCCCCATGCCTTATGCCCTTTCTCTATTTCCTTTGAATGACTAAGAAAATAACACTTCGCACCCAAGCATGAAATATGGATTGTAAAAAAAAAAAATAATCACATCGTGAAAACTGAGTTTGCTTTTCTAAAGTGCCTCTACCCGATGGGGTTTTTGTTTTCTGTGAAACAAGAGCCTGCTGCCAGCCTCCACACAGCCCTGTGCATTTTTCCAAAGCTAACTGGAAAAACCTAGTCTTTTCCTTCTTAAGGCAAATAGCCATTATCCAGAAAAGCTTGGGCACCCAGCACTGCTTCGCCTTCTATTCCTCACCCACGAGCGGTCTGATTCCTTCAACATTCGTGCTGTGCCATCTAACAAACACTTGCTAGCCACCTGTGTGGATATCTTTAAAACAGTAACTTTAAAAAACACCCACCAGCATCCAAACATATGGATATGTGCCTGAGGGCTGAATACATTCTGTACGTATAGTTATTCTCATGGCTGGTGCAATCTGATGCCCTGTCTATGCTGTCGCAGGGACACCTCCCTGCATCCTCCCACAGGCTCTTACACAATGGTTGAGGATGGGTCAGTGGGTATCAATGGTAGCCACAATCTAAATTCACTTTGTCATCTCAGTGTTAGGGCTTTATCATGCAGCCCTGATTGATAAAGATATAGCTGACACAAAGGAAATGTATTTCAAAGGAGGCGCATAGAAGCCGTACTGATGACGGCAAAGGCAGGTGCGTGTCAGATGCCACAGGGGAGCAACGCTTCACAAACCTCTCAGCAGAGCAGGTGAAGCCACTTTTACCGATGCTGCCTATTCTATTAGAAATCTCTTTTTATTTATTTTTCATAATGCTCCAGCTGTGCATGCCTGCACGTCATGAGGCTGACTTGAGGAGTTTGAAAACATGAGCTTTAAGGCAAGGCTCAAAACCAGAAGGAAACCACCCTAGATACCAAATCTCTCTCTACAGGTGACAGGATCGCTGCCTAGAAAAATGGGGAGGGGGGTTTCCACGCTTGATTAAAATTTCTCCATTAAGATGAACTGGTTTCTTGACAGAAAATAGTATCACCAATAGAGCTAAGCCTATTTCTTCCCCCAGAAAATTGGTGTATCATCAAAGGAAAAAAAAATCAAAACCCACAATATTTTTGCCACATAATTCACTGAAAGACAAAAAGACAAAATATGGAAATATTGCTGAAGTGCCTCGAGACATATGCTAATTCACTGACTCCTTTTTCCACAAGAGGTAGGCAAGATTTGCCATGGTGTGGCAAGATGAAGGACTCCCATTTTGCAGCACCTCAGCTCTTTGAAGGAGGACGTTTCCTGAAGGACGATTTGGCAGGATGGGACAATGTTGGCTGTAGGAAGCATACAGGTTCCTCAGGTGCCTGTACTAAAGTGTAATGGCAGCCTTTCAGAGTTGAAGTTGCTCTTCTGGCTCAATTGCTTCATATGATCCCGGGCATTATTCAAAATTCTGATTTTTCCCACAGTTTTAAACAAAAATAGTGTAGAAAAAAAACCACTCGCATTTGCGCAGACTCTGTATTTTACCTTTTCCCCACACTTCCTCAATCACATTTACTGGCAAGCCAGATAGCAGGCAAAAGACATCCCTTCTCATTCTCCAAGCAAACTGAAGCGATGCATATTATGCATCGCAAGGTATTACAACACTCATGACAGTTGCATATGAAAGATCAAGAATTTAAAGGAAATTTTCCCATAACTCTCTCCTAACCAGGCTGTATCATTTCCTGCCTGCAAGACAGCATCTCCTTCCCTGCAGCACCGACAGGCAGGACCCACAGCACCTGGACCACAGCTCTCCAGGTAGCAGCTATTTTTCCTGAAGAAAGGCATCTTGCAGCATTTCAAGTTCCACATATGAGTAAAAAATTGTGGAAGTCTGTCACACCTGATGACTCACTTTGGGGCTCTGGGACATCCCGAAGTCTGATCAGGAGTGGCTGTCACTCTGCATCTCCTCTGTTCGGCTGACTGTAATGAACGGGAGATAGCACAGCAGCAGCAGCATCCCACCATAGGTACCTATCAGGCCTTTAAAGACAGACATGCATAGAAGGTTTTCTTCTTGATCATAATTAAATACTGTTTTCATTCAAAAAAATAAGTGACAACTGAGGTAAAATTTTGCTGTGGTATGCAAGTGTCTAAATAAGCAATATAACAGGATTTTTGAAAGCATGTTGGTACCTACTGCCCTTTAGAAATAAGCTGACAAGAAAAGCAGAAGAAAGACAAAGCAAGGCTGATCAAAATAAAGGCAAAGAAGGATTTAGGGATTTATGTTTGCCCACTAGTCAGCTACATAAATTGCCTGTGAATAAGGGTTTAAAACGTTTTAAAATGTGTTTGAGGCATATCTAGGCTTGCTTATTTGCCAGGGAATAATATTTGTGCCTTTCTATCTGTCCTGTTCTAAATCACCCAAAATAGACTGTAATGTTGCTAGAAAAGCAATATGAATCCGAAAAGAGCAGGAGCAGAAGAAAACATCCCCAGGAAGGAAGGAAAATAAAAGACAGGGATGGGTTCTGAAGCTGCGAATAGTTCCTGCAAACAAAGAATTCACTAAACGCCTGCCAAAGAGGCAGGAGAAAGAAAATGTGTGGTGTAGTAACTCTTGTGTGTCCACAAGAGATTTATCTCAAGAATCTCTCAAGTACCAGTGTTATCTATCTGCTAGGAGCATAGGGATATTTAAGCAACATGAACCATTAGCAAGTTCTTTGCAAGCAAAGACCCAAAGAGGAGAGAGATCAAATGGAAACCCATATGATTTTCTGTTTCTCCCAAGATTTACCAAATTCACCCAAGAGACAGAGCCAAGAAAGAAGCAAATGTGGAGATTTAAGGAAAAATGTATAAGCTGAGAAATAAACTCGAGAGATTCAGGGCCAGGTATAAACCACATTCTGCTTTCCCATAAACTCAGGCATCTCCACTAGCTTCAATCTCTGCCTGTGCTTGTGTGCTACAGAGAAGGATTTGGCTCTACGGTTTTAAAGTTGCTGTGGGAACCAACATGCTAAAGCAACCTTGAGAAATGTGTGTGAAAGAAATCTCCTTGGCTTCTCTCTTCCCTAGCTACAACGTAGTAAAATCCACAGATAGCAGTCTCCCCAAAAATAAACTAAAGAAGAAAAAAACCGCTAAAAGCTATCAAATAATAGATAAATCAGCAGGAAATGAGAGGGGAAAAAAAGAGACCTCAAGACCCTAACAGTGCTCGCTAGGCAAAGTGAGAATGGAATAAGTCTCCATTCTTTTACTCCCCATTAAAATGTGCTTGATCCCCCCTACTGACCATCTTATTTATTTTTTTTTTTTTTTGCTGGATGGGTTTCTGTGATAATCACTGGGAAATCAAGAATAAAAGTCCATTTGGTCCCCTGGGTCTTGGCAGAATTATTTTAAATTCATCAGAGCAGGGAAGAAGGAGGGAAGGTTTTCCTTTTCTCTGAGTCTTGGATGTTCCTCTAGTATACGGCAACCCTGCATGGTTTCAAACATGCTCATTAGGTGCTGAGCTAAAGGTAGCTATAATTAAATGCAATTTTCCATCTACTGCCAAGGTGCATAGGTTTCCAGGGAGCCAGCTCCTTGTCACCTTTTCTGTGTACTTGTGGCTAAATATGAATATTAATGAACTCTCAGTTCTCCTCACCTTCCCCTTTCCCAATTTATTCACAACTATTCTGTCTTTCTGCAATGAAAGAAGGAAAAAAAAATGGTAAAATATAATTAGCTTCTCTATGAGCCCTCAGTCTGCTCTGGCATCAGTGACTGAGCCTCCCACTTTGCCAGTGGACAACATACTGATGAAGAAAAGGATCTTTAATGAGACAGGGGTTTGATTGTCTTCAGCAGCCCTGACAAGCTTCAGAGAGCCCTAGAATGAAAACAAGATTTCTTGCTCGTGTTTCTGGCCATGTCATTCAGAGAGAATGTTCCCCTGCCTAGAAATAAACATTTTACCCAACTTGGGTCACGTCTCTTGATTGAAAATCAGCAAACTCTCAGAGGGAGCAAGGACACAGGATTTGGTCTAAAACTACTGGTGCTAAAAAGAATAATGACATCACCCCTCTGCCAAGCCATCGCTTCTCTAGAGCTTGCAGATTAGTTTTAAAACTGGAGTGGGAATCCATAATAATCAAGCCATGTCCTTGATAGAGCCTGCTGACACTGCACACGCCAGCCCCCCGGAGCAAAGTCTCCTCTCACCAGTCCCAGGCCAGGCGAAGCCCCCACGCTGGGGCACAGCAAACTGGTCTGCCCTGCCACGGACCGACCCAGCTCGGGAGATTTGAGCTGGGGACCAGACGTCATCACAGCCTGTCGTCTGCTTCCCAGGTTAAACCATCTTGGAAAACTAACAGCAGTGCAGGACTTCTCCAACCAAGGAGGGCAGGAGAACCTGCAACGAAAAACCATTCATAGGATAAGGTCCCCCACCACCAAATAGGAGAGGACTTCACGGTGCAGAGGAGGAAACCAAGCAGACAGCCCGAAACATGAGCAGTTGCTCTGGCTAGCCTGGCCAGGGGCTGCCACGTCACCAGGAAGGAGACTTCCCTTTCCTCAACTTGCCCATCTTTCCTGAGCCATGTCACTGCAGGAACAGGTTGACTCCCACCAGTTCTTTGTTGCCCGACCCCACTGAGCACCACCTCCACCAGGGCTCAGCACAGCAAGAGCTCCCATTTCCTGCCTCCTCCTCATCCCCCCAAGAAAGGCTGGTCACAAGGACTGCTGTGAGGACCCTCACAGTGCAACGATTCATCATTCATGCCTGGCCAAGTTAAACGGGCTGGTTCATACCATGCTCAGCTCCCTCCAAACTGGGGCACACGTCGGTGCATCTGCTGCACACTCCTCTTTTCACACACCCCCAAAAGGCACAGGCTTGCACTGAGTATATCCGGGTTTACACTGAAGAGCATTCCCCAAAATACAAGAGCAAAAGCTGATTCCAGCCTTCTCAAAATTATTTTATATTAAAAATTAATTCCCTTCAACTGTGTTCACACCTCTGTAGTGTTTACTGACCGAAAACATGTTGGCAAATGTGTTTACTGAAGAAACATTCCCTGCACCAGCAAATTTTAGGCAAATATTTGTGGTAAGCAATTTTCAAAACTGCAAACCCAAATATTTATCCCCAAAAAAAGGATTCTAGAAGTCCACTCAAAGGACAGAAACATACCACATAACCTCTGTCTCAAGCCAGCCGGACAGGCACCCAGCAGCTCTGTAAACAAAGAATCCTTCAGAGAGATGCTGGGGGCACCTGATAAAATCCCGACTTGCTGATGGGCAGACCAAAACCCTAATGAGAGGAAGGATAAAAAATTATGAAGCAAGCGACTCATGGCAATTATTTGCTCAGTGTGCCCATCACATGTGCTGAAGGGGGAAGCACACTTGGGGCCTGACACAGCTCCACCGGAGTCCAGGTGAAATGGGGTCTATTCTCTTCTGGTTCTTTGGCAAGTGAACAGCAGCGGTGCTCACTCCGGATTGCATTTTGCAGGCTATGCCCTTAGAAGCAGGGGCAGCAGGATGGTGGTCGCTAGACTTCAATTACCTATGAAAATATCATGTAGATGGAAAGTCGTACGTAGCTGCAGAAATGCCCTTATATCTGCATAAACCAGAGGAGAAAAAGGTAGCTTAGAAGGTGAATTTTATACTAGATCCAAGCCAAGCATCTATAATATATGTTTTGTTTGGTATTTACACAGAATCTATCTGAAAACGAAGGTGCCTTTAGTTGCCAAGGGTAGCAGATGTGTTTTCTGCAAACTACTGCCAAAAAGTAAGTTAAGAAAGGGGGAGAAGTGGAGAGAGAAGTTCAGCTCCTTCAGCATGGAGAGCCTGGTGTCCAAATACTGCAAGTCAACCCACTCTCAATAAAATTTAAAATATTTAACCCAGATGGCTGAGACTGCAGCTGATTATTTTTAACCTCACCAAAACACAACGGCTGAACGTCAGCAGCAGAGTTCATCCTTCCTGGCACGTACCTTTGCCCGTCACCTACAAGCAACACGTGGGAATGGCCAGCAGACCTACCCTGGTCCAAGCCTGAGAAACTGCAGGAGCAGGATTTGTTCGAGGATTTTGCCACTGCCTCCTCCAAACAAACTGGGTGGTTCAGGCTCGCAAACATCTTGATCCTGCAGTCCAGTCCTGCCTGACCAGCCCTCCCCAGTGCCCCCTCTCACGTGCTCACCATGGAGGAGAGGGCTTGACCAGCCCATGGCACGATGCCTTCTGAGCAGTGCGCAGCTCCTTCAAATTCAGTATCTCCATGGGAGCAGTAGGAGGGAATGTATATTTGCCATCAGCACAGTGCAAAAGCCGTGCTGTTCTCTTAAAAAAAAAAGGTTTTTCTTTTTGAGAGTTCTCAGCCTTTCCCTCTTTCATGACCTAAAATTTAATTCTCAAAGGACTTCCTTGAAGGCGTTCTAAGCAGAACTACACATAAAAAGCCCAAATGGCCGACAAAAGATCAATAGCATTTTTCCCAATGAGACCTGTGAAAAAACTGTATTTTTAATGTGCACTTTTAACCTCTCTCAGACTCCCTGTCTCAATGACTACCACACAGCATATGGTTCTAGCCATCAGAAGAATTAAGCAAGTATCTAAGAAGATAATGAAGCAGTAAAACCCACAATAGAGGTTAAACTGTCTGGAAACCTGTGAGTAACTGGAAAAGGTTTAGAATGAGGCTTCACTGCAAATCAGAAAACAAACAGAAGACAATTTTTGTTTAAAGCAGCTGGGAATATGAAGAGACTGTGAAATCATAGAAGAATTTGTTATATACATAAGGCATAAGAGTTGATTGTCAAATATTGTGAGGGCTAACCTATTCCTGTGAAGTGAACAGAGGGTGATCAGTACCAGCAGCAAAACACCCAGTCAGAGCCTGCTGGGGGAACAAACTCTTGGGACCACCATGAGTTTGCCAAGCAAAGAGAATTTTCCAGTCTGGACTGGTGCTCGCACTCCTCCACCAGTATAGGCACCATAAAAAGCCCAACACACCCAATGGGAAGCGCCTGAGGTAGAAATAACAGAGCTCAGAGCCGAGACAGCGGGTGCAGGGGGCTGGCAGCTCTCACCATTTCGTGAGCACAACACCGTAAGTAGCAAGACGAGGAGAAAGTTCGAATCCACAGCGTTGTTTCCAGAGGCAGGCACAAGTCACAGGACACGGTATCTCCACAAAGGCCACATTTGCCCAAAATCTTCATGGGGAGGAGGCAGAGCCTGGCCCCTGCAGACAGGAGAGAGCAATCTGAACTCCAATCCAACTCCAAGTGGCATGCGGTCAGCCAGGATGCTGTGGGGACACCCTCTGAACCACAGCATGACAGAGAGCTTCTCAGAGTCTTCATGGACAACACACAACTGTGAATTGCCCTTGTCCTCTTGGACCTAGGGAGAGAGATGTGCACGAGCATGTCTTTCTGAAGATTTTGCGGGAACCTGTTTGCACCAGTTGTTGTGCTGCCCAGAAATTCATGTGACAGAGCACTGGCCAGGTTGTTAATTGTTAGCTTTGCCAAGACTGAGAAAGACAAGCCTCAGCACCTGAGTGATCTAAAAGCAACACGAACTTCCCTACTGGAATGTCAGGAAAACTGTATTTAAGCCCCTGATAAAGGCTCTCAACATTGTAAAGCCTTCCATATATTAATAAGCTTAATTATTTGTGAATCTCTGAAGCCCAGCCATTAATGCACCACAATTAATGCAAATGCCGGTCACTACGGCTACATCTATGTGACCTGCTGAGATATGTACCACTGAGTCTAGAAGACCTGGGGGATCATGGTGTACACTGCAGCTCTCACCTGGCCTGGGTTAACCTGCAAAGGTTAGTGTGCACTTGGGTTTCATCCTAAGAAATCATGTTCCCGGGCTCAGGAACTGAGAAGTGCTGCTGCGGTTCAGTAACGTGCTGTACGTAAGGACAGAGAACCTCACCAATTGCCTTACAGGTCCATGCAGAAAGGTGGACTCTCAAAAGCACCTTGCGTTGGAGGCTAGTTGAGAGAATAAAAATACGTTCTCCACAAGGGATGAAGACTCTTTAAAAAGGAGTGGCCAATAACAGTAGTAGCAGCAGTAGATGGTACTTTCTGGGATTAAACTGAAAAGCAATATTTGCAGAAAACCGCGCATCAGTTCTGACTCTGCAAGCCACAGACACTTTTCCTTGGTGTGGGTCCAAGCTTCCACCTCAGTCCCACCAATGCTGACTGCAATGGACAGCACAGGCTATTCAAGAAGCTCTTGTTTTCAGAGAAAGAAAAATGACAAGAGAAACATTTATATCGGCACAATCATTTCTTGGCCCTTTCGCCCTCCTTCTCCCAACCCTGGCTATTAAATAGATCACTCTAGCTAGGAAGTTCTTCATATAAATTCCTTACCTATACACCACTGCTGACTGTTTGATGATGCTGTCAACTTCCCAATGCCACAATGTTCTTTCAGAAAAAATGCAGGTATTTTTTCAGATGACATACTATTTAACAAAAGACAACAAACAACAAACCTCCAACTTCAGATATTGCAGAAAATCATCATCCTGTGACCAAGAACTGCAGAATGCCTGAGGTAGGAAAATACTATTTATTCTTGTAATGGATTTTATGAACAAATCAAATGAGGTGAGATGTTTCTGAAAATTTGATCATTCATCACCAAAGCCTTTTCCCATCTTGTACTCATCAGTTCTACTACCTGCCGCTGCTGGAAATATATCCTGCACATAGAAATAGATATAACATACACACACACACTTACTCATGTGCACACACTCCAAGCAAGTGCCTGGCCTTCTTTGGAGAACAGCAGATTTATAGAGATGCAAGGAACATTTAATCAGTCATTTTTATTTGCTTTTCTTTTAATAAAAAACTACTCCAGCTATGGAATGTGAACTATTACCTACTTCTTAAATGTTAGACTTAACTATTCTCCCCTCTATTTTTTCCTCCATCTCAGAAATACTCTTAATATAGCTGCACAGGATATGCATCATATTTTTCAGGTTTGATTTTGTCTGTCAGAACAGCAATGATTTTAGAGTTACAGAGATATAAAAAATCTCAAAAGTTTGAGTAAACTGATAGCTTAGACACTTTCAGGCATTTTCTGAGGCTTTGGGAAAGAATATCTGTGATCGCAAAAAAGCGCTTTTAATCTTGATAAAGTTTTGCACGTATGTATACATGTTTGTATGTGTGTTTTAATATCATAAATACCAGAAAGAAGTTTTGGGGTTTGTGGGAATAAATTTTCAGCATTTTTGCTCATTTAAGGGAGGGCAGCCAAAAAAAGTCTATTCACAGAATCTTGGCAGCAATCCCTCACAGAGACAAATAAGTACATTACAAGATAGCGCTGCTCCCTTTCCACTATGCAGCAATGTAGGATTTCACACTCTGTTCACATTGCAGAAGATTGAATGAAATTTATCAGCGCTCGAAATGATCGTTAAAAAAAAAAAAGAGCAAAACCCAATCCTCACCCCGCAAGCACTCGAGGTTAGCAGCTGCTGCTGTGAGGAGGTACTGTGATGGGTTCAAAGGATGGAGGAAATGTCTGCTGGGGCCTTACCATTGCAGGCTGGTCTGTCTCTCGCTTGTCGGTGGTGTGGTCAGTCCTGGAGTCACTCTATGGCTTGCCCTTGGGAACGTTTCCTCAATTTTTAAGACTGAAGGCAGAGGGTGTTCTGCTATTTGTGGCTCCTGAAAAAAAAAAAAAAATTAAAAAAAACTTAGAATTTCTCTTATTTGCTCTTCACCAACCCTGGTGGCTGCTGATTGAACCAGGCAGATGATAGAAATGTTTTTTGGCTACCTATCATCCATCAATTTCAGGCTGAATGGCACCTCGCTCTGAGGAAGCAACGTTGCAATGATAAACATTTTCAAACAACTTAAAATATCATGAGACTCCAGCTCCAAAACTATTGCCCTCAAAATAAAACCGCTGAGGTTATTTTTCTCTTCTCTTCCCCCAACTTCCTCTTTTTCCTCCTGCTCTAGAAGATGCTTTTCCTGCATCTTTCATCCTTCCTTCCCTCTTACCAGCTGTATCATGTCCCTGGCGCACATGAACACCTCAATATCATCTTACAAATTTTCTCCTCTGTCTGCCTCACAACAGTCTTAAAAGATAAATTAAAATTGGTCAAATATTTGCAATGGTGTGGCACTGCAAAATAACACAAGTGTGAAAATTGTTTCAATGAATGAAGCAGATTAAAAAAAAACAAAACAATAAAACAACACCCTGGAGTGGCCATTATGATTTCTTTTAAAAATCTCAAAGATGAGCATCGGCTAGCTTGTTTCTAATGCATTAGCAAATAAAAAAAAAAAAATTACATGTAAGATATCACATTAAGGTAGTTTTAAGAAAATGGACCATAACACTTTTCTGGCAAGTGATTTGGCTGTGAAAATACTTCTTTTGATGCCCTCATACTGTAACATTATCAGGCACGCCGGTCTGTTCAGAGACAATTGAAGTAGGATTTTCTTTTTCCTTTTGTTTAAACCTAGTTCTGAAGTGGTTTCACAAACACACTCAAATATTATGGTACTGATTGAGAGGCCATTTCTAAAATGCATGTCTTATTTCCTTCCAGTGTTGTTACAAGAGGGAGAGACGGGCTTGAAAGGGCACTTTGCATCCCCCCTGTGCCACGCTGAGACGAAGACCTGGCCTCACACTTCCACGTTGCATTCAGAGCTTAGACCAAAGGGGCTTTGTCGTCTTTTGTCTGTTTGTTTCTGGCTTGGAGAGAGCATTGGATGAAATTGCGTGGAGAACAGGCACTTGTGCACTATTAACAAGGGGAAATTTCTAAAGAGCTGGCACCTTATCACAATTCTATAACATATATTTTGAAATTCCGTTCCCACTTTTGATATCAACCACCACTCTTCTGGGCTGTGAGTTTCAAATTCACCTCTACACAAAGGCACTCCTACATAAGATCCTAGAAGGCATTTTCTAATTGATAATTCTTAACTTCAGCCAGGCATATGAAACTGAGATCTTCAAAATTATCATAATTCCTATAATCTGTGGATTCACATTTACTACTAGACATTTTATCTTCCTCCCAACTGACAAAAAGGTTTGAAAATCCTGGGGTCATCTTTCTGATGCTCTGCATCTCCTTGCTGAAGGTAAGTTCTTCACACATTGTGAATCCACAGGGTATTATTTATCTTTTGCTTTTTTGACCGGCACGAGCTTGCTATTTTTCCTATGCTGAATTTCATGCTATCTGAGTGTTTTTACTTGACACAGTATGTTCGGGGTCTGCAACACACAGGGAGCACGCTCCTGGGCTGAGCAGAGAGCTGCGAGCCTGAAATTCCTGAGTTTCAACTGTAATTTTGCCATACAGGCAGCTGCTTAGATCTAGGCAGATATTTTAGCTCCTCACCTTGTTTTCCTACCAGCCAGTGCTAAAACAACACAGCAGACAATGTTGTCTCCCTTGTCTTCAGCAAAAGTCCAAAATTAACACCCGCAGTGAATTGCACCCAGCTAAACGCACTTAATCACAGCTACTCTTTCACATTTTCAGTGCATACTTACAAACATCCTGGAAATAGGTTACCAGATCTTCAGCTGGTTTAACCGTGAGGCTCCACAGATGGCCAGGAGAACAGTTCGTGAAGGCATTATGTTATCGACCTGTATTATGTTATCGGGTTCTCTAAATCCTATTTGACAAGATCTGCTATAAAACCAGTTTCTGCACCCCTGAGCTTTACTGCGAAACACCTGCATTTAGACTTCTTTCTTCTGCTGAAGGCAAAAATATTTTAGAAGCTGAATCTCTTAATGGAATTCATGTATCAGGGAAGAGCAGGTGGATTTCTTAAAAAAAAAAGACTTTAAAAGGCAAACAAAGGGAAGAGAAGCAAAGGAAGGAAAGCACGGTTTCACTAGAAAGAGCTCTGCTGTGTAACAGAATACTAAAGAAACACTATGAGAAATCAACCACTGGAAGATTAGGAGCTACAAAACCTGGAGATAAAGCAGAATTAGAAGTAAAAGAAGCAGAGCAGGAATACAATCTAGAAGGTCAATTGATAAAATATGTAGCAAACGCTGAACCAACACCAATCAATACCGCTCAGTATGAACCGAATCACAGCCTAATAACCACATCACATCCACTTCGCAGCGCACTCTATCACAGCAACAGCAGGAGGCAGCGGCAATTCAACTTCCCGCACACCCGGATGGACTGGCCTCGCTCGGCTCCTGGGGCCATTTCATGCTGCCATGAAGGCAGCGGGGCCCCTCCACGGCGGGCAGCACCATCCCTCTGCTGAGCCCACCAAACGGACGGGACAGCAAATCCGGGGTGGGAGACAGGCAGGAAGGCGAGAAGCTGAATATGCAGCCAGTGGGATGTGGGCCCAGATCAGAAGCATTTCATCACAGGTTTGAAGGAATACAACACACAGACCAATGTGCGGGGGCATGGAGGAAAACCGAAGAAAAATAAATGAAGTGCAGAGGAACATACACTATTGAATGGCTCGATACGCTAATGTGCGACAGGTTTAAAATGGTCTGGAGGAGCAAGGGGGATGTATTTTGCTCTTGGTGCTGTCTCTGACAACCAAGAAGTGACTAAAGAAAGGCAGCACCACAGATCTACGCTCCCCAAAGCAAGATCGGGATAGCACGAGCGCTGCTGAGCATGACGCTGGCCAGACCGCAGCCCACTCCCTGCATGGGAGCCTGCATGGAAGAGAGTGCCCGGGTGCAATTTCCTCCTGTGCACACGTGTGCATCCCGCTGATCGGTCCAGGAGCAGCAAAGGAGGTTTAACCTCAGACTTTATGCCCTCAGGGTCGATCCCAGGGTTCCCTTGCAGGCCCTGTCTCCTGACTGATATGCAGGCAGGCAGGGAAATCCTGCTGCCCAGCACGGTTTGGTCACGGCGTGTTCATCCCCAGGTTGGTTCTGGAATAAAAACTCTGCCTTGTCCATAGAGGAGGATGAACTCAGACAGAAAATCAGTGGAGACTGGATTGAGAACAGTCCACACTCAATATCAGATGGTGAGATCAAAGTCAAGTCTGGCCCGCCTGCATAATACGTTATGGGAAAGTCTTGGCTTCTCTTAAATCAGTAAAAAACTCCAAAGGGTTTCAAAAGAGCTGAGACTTCATCCTATGTTTTGATCTAATGCTTATGATGTTTGACTTGCATCACAGTCTACTGTATCTTTCCCAAAATGTTGGTGGATCTGCTTCAAGATCTTTATAAGGAAAGATAACCAGTAGTACACAAGCTCCAGGAAAATACTGCATTAGGGCTCAAATATGAGAGCACATTGATACAGGTTACCATTTCCACTGTGTGCCCCAAAGGGACTGCTGAAAGAAAAGGGAAAAACCCAAACACCCTTCTCTTTCTCCAGTTATCCTTATTCTAGAGAAGTACGGGACGTTTAATATTTTCTCATCTACACAAAGCCTCATAAAATCATCTCTTCATCCTAAACTCTGAGCCTGGATGCTCTTTAGGCTACCGCCGTCGCCGCACGCCGGTGCCCGCTGTTAGCAGCAGGCGCAGGAGCGACAGGGCTGGCACTGTGCGCCGCTGCCTCCCCCCGCCGCCGCTCGCTCCCCTGCCCGAGCGGTGCCCGCGGCACAGCCAGGCAGCGCACGAGGGCACCTGGCGTGGATCCGGAGAGAGTGTCACGCTCACGCACCTGGCGTGGATCCGGAGAGAGTGTCACGCTCAGGCACCTGGCGTGGATCTGCTGGGAATGACTGCAGCCCCTCGGGCACCACGCCTGCCAACGCAACGCGCACAGATGCTATCGAAGCAGTAGCCCTAGGATAGATTGGGAACTGATTTTCTTGGTTTTCTCCACACCTTTTTTTTTCCTGTCTTTCAGTTGGTCCCGTGCCTGGGAACGAAACCGTTTGTAAAGTGTGGGTTCTTTTTTGGCTTCTTTTGATTTTACATTTTGGAGAGGATAATCATCACTGTCAGACATAAATACCAAATACACAATTCTGAAAATTCTTCAGGTTAACTTCTTAAAAAAAAAATTAAATGTATTTGACAAAGCCACAATGAGATGAACAAGCTTCACATTTTAAAACACTTAATCTCACCAAAAACATCTTTCACAATCTTAACCTTCTTGAAGCATGACCAACCAGCAAAGCAGGCTTACAGCACTTGTAAACTAGTACAGAACTTCTTCATATCATAACTAAACTTTCAAGGAAGATGCTCTACCATATTTTTTCCACTTTCAGTAGCAACTGTGCTCTATAACTTGTGGGACGCATTTTGAGAATACCACGTATTCTGGTGTCTCACAAGAGTAAGGAAACAAACCTTACCGCGTATATTTGTTGGTTGTAAGATTTTGGAGTCTAATTAATCAGAAGTTCTCCCCCAATGAAAAAAAAAAAAGAAGAAATCACAGGGAGATTGAAAAGTGGCACAAGAGTGGAATTGTCTCAGGAAATTAATCAAAATGTGCATAATCAATTATTTGACAGATATTATTTCTTCTAATTATACTCGGATACTACAGCTGACAGAGAAGGTAAGGTAGCTTTTTACATAGCAGCAAAGCACAGGACATCTGTCACCAAAATCTATTCTCCAGTTCTGTTAGTATCACAATTAAGACAGTCTCTGAAAAAAATCACAGATAAATAACTCTGTACATTTCCTATTCTGTGGCTGTGTAAGCAAATGAAGTCCACAAGCTGCTAAGTCCAGAAAATACTTCCCTGTGTGCTCGATGTCCTGTCCAGATGCAGGGAGAAATCCGGCTGAGATTGTTATCTTGACCCATGCCCAGCTTATGCTTGCACTATGCTTCTGTGCTCACATTATCCCACGCTGTTTGAAAACACAAAACAACTTTGTTGCGCTTCTAACGTCCATTATTTCACCATGCCATGTGCTGTTAATCTTCAGTGCTGAGGATGGCTTTGTTTTGTTTCAGAGTCATTGAACTAAACTCAGTCCATTGGGGTTAATTCATCACCAGCAACCCTGGCAATTCTTCGATGCTGCTCCAAATACTGCCAACGTACAGTTCAAACACACTCGTATCTATGTTCACACATGCCCACGCACACTTATAGGCACGTGTATGTAAATATATGGGTACATACACACATAGAAACAAATCGAATACGGTTCCATCATGTTTTCCTTTAAAAATAATTTTAGCCAGTGGCATTGCAAAATCATCCTGGACTATAACCAGGAGCCTGCACCTGCACAGATCCCAGTTGCAGAACCCTTCCTGTAATTGTTAAGCAATTTGCCTGTTAAGCATCACTGGCAAGAGTCTGGCAGAACTTACACTCAAAAAAACCACATTTGTTTGGCTCATACGTTACTAAGACACTGCATTATTCTTTGGACTATCTAGAAAGCTGCCTGTTGCCATATTGACAAAAAGTTTTGCTTTCCCCCTCAAATGGATTAAATGTTCCTTTGCTTCCAAGGAGTACAGCCCAAAAGTACCAAATCCTGCCTAAAATTATGTTCCTATCCTACACATTCTTCCTATATTTGGAGGCGTAGGAAGGAGCAGGGCTCATCGTTCCCTGCTCCCACTCCTACTCTTCTATAGAGGAGCTGGCTCTGAAAAGGGAGATGAGGAACAACAGTTCAGGCTTTTTCCCTCAGAGAGAACAATTACTTTCTATTTCTCCTCACTTCACGCTCTTGCCAGCCTTCTAAGTTAGTCTTTCACTAATGTTATTATATCCGTCCTGGTCAATGCAGTTGACATGGGCAACAGCAGTGAAAATGGACTGCAGCCCAGGCTGTAACACCTGACAGCAACCAGCCTAAAGTTGACCCACAGACTGTGGTTCCTACAGCTCTCCGAAAACTACATTGCTCTGTCTTCACTGCTACTGCTCTGCTAACACAGGCTACTTACTGCTGGGGTGCAGAAAAAAATACCAAAACACACTGGCAAAGACGTGGTCTGAATAAGCACTGTAACATGACTGCAAATAAGGGTTCTCAAGGAGGTCAGGGAAATGCTGGCAGAACAGGTATAGAGGTGAGAGCTGAGAAACATTTTCCATTCATCTGATTCCCCCAGCTTCCAAGAAAGCAGAAGTGTTTATTTAGAAAAAGGTACACACAAGTTGCACCAAAGATGCCCAACTCAGTCACTGGAAACTCCACATAACATTCAAGGCTTTTTTGGCTGCCTGCTCAGCTCAAAAAGGAGCAACAAAAATTAGTCATGTTCTCCATTTCCTCAAGTTTCCCTTTCTCCATTCCCCTTCTTTGGTCTTTGCTAGAACATAGAAAGAGATCAAAAATAAGCAAGTGCGCAGATTTCTGGTGAAAACTTTTCTGAGATTTCTGGTGATAAGCGCAGAATCACTTCTCGTAAAATAGCTACCTAACTCGATCTGCCTAGAAGCACCTCCGCTAGCCTGAGCCAGCTGCCCTCCGTAGTCAGCGGGAGGCAATAGGTTGACAGAGTCAACCTCCAGAGATGCCCATCTCGGACACACACCTTGGACAAGACAAAAGAAACTTTGGAGATGCCTCTCTCTCTCTCTCAAAGTTAACTGTAGGAGTATCCTGGAAAACTTCAGTTTATGTGGGTTTATAAGGGTAAAAACATGTGAATGACTGGCAGTGAAAGAGCTGAAGCTAGGCGAGAGGGATCCTGCCTTTAATATCTTGCGGCCAACATAAAGCACACACAGAAAGGCACATTGAGCCTGGAGTGCTGATTGCTATAGAAACCATAGTACCATTTCTGTGTCTTTTACCTCAAATCTTATTTTCCCTGCAAGTTTGGGATAAGTAAAAATCTGGGCTTCCAGTCCTTTACTTAATGAATTTCTAAAATAGAACAAATTTTGAGGCCATTCTTTGCCTTCCTTTATGATTTACACACACACACAGAGGATGAAAAGCTTTCCAGCCATGTCATTAATCTGCAGGTACTTTAGTGAGGGGATGATGTGCGGGTTTAACAACACTACTGAAGATCAGTACTTGAAAAATGAGGACCATTGTTATTCCGTGCCTTGCAGATTATGAACTGATAGCTCTAGTCTCCATCCTTTGCTTGCGCTTCATAACTTGGAAATCTCTGCACATTTAGAGGAGCATTCAGTTAAAAAGGAAATGGATTTCTCTGTCTAATTAGTCTAAGTGCTCTCTCCTAGTCTTTGTCCTTGTCTTTCTGGGATCTCATTTACGGTGCTATTTAAAAGGAGCCACATCTGTTACAATGAGCTGTCTGTCAACTAAACATCCCACATTAGACACAATTTTCTCTCACCTTTTACTTATACTTTTCAATAACAAGATGATAGATGCAGATTTTAGTCAGCAGTTTTTTAAAACTGCTGAAAGGAAAGTTTGCCCTCCTCCCTATCCTCTTCCAGTTTGCAATATAGTCTTGATTTAAGGACACTGTGAACACAGAACAGAAAACCTGGATGAGTTTGGCCTCCAAGTTTGCTTTTCTTTAGAGCACTAAAAGAAAAAAAAAAAAAAATTAAAAAAAATCTTGGTCTTTGCATGTTTTAATTGAAAAGACTGTTAATCGCTCAGTAGCAATAGACATATGCCTCACTGTAAATTTTAAATTCATCCCTAGCAGTTGCAGCTGGTGTTGATTTAGTGTTACCCTGATAACCCTGCTGGGTGGTTTTTTACTTGATTTACATTCCCTGTGAAGGGTGGAGGTAACATTTCCAAGAGTGCGAAAACAAAGTGACCTTACAGCTACACACTCTCCTTCCTACAAGCAGCAAAGCCATGTTTTTTACCATCTAACCTGTAAAAGCAAAATTCCACGGGTCATCCTGAGCAATGTCACTGCAATGAGTTTTCTTTTCATCTACCAGCCATGAACATTCAGGGCCAGCTTTGAATGTTCGTTCATTACTTTGATTTTCTCCATTGGTGTTTGGGTTTGGGTTTTTTTGCACATACAGACAGGAAGGTAAATGCAGCCCGGGGGAAGGAGGCAGACCTTGTGCGGCCGGTTGTCTGCAGGTGTTTCAGAGCCCACCTTGGGCTACATTGTGGATGCACAAACACACGGCACCATGCTAAAGGCTGCTGTGCCACCTCCAAGCCTCTCAACCACGTTTCCCAGCCCAACGTTGGGTGAAGAAGTTAGCCCGGGTCCTGCAGCCTCACCGCAGCTTAGCTCGGGGGAGCACCCGGACCGCACGGGCAGGGGCTGCCACTGGGACCCCGCTGCAGTTCTGGATGTTCTCCACAGCATCGCTGTGTTGCTGTCATGAGACAGCTCTTTCTCATGGCTCTTTTGTGCATTTAAGCTATGAACTCTTCATATTTGCCATGCCTGATTCATCAGTGACCTGGTTTTAGGTGGCCTTCAGAGGCTCAGTCACAACACAAATAATGATTAATAGTAACAACAAAAAATCTTTGTCTGAAATGCTTGCGCCTTGTTTGTAGTGGATAGCTGGTCCATACTTTACTCTTTGCAAGTTTAGCATCATAGGAGGGAAACAATATTTAAAAAAAAAACAAACAAAACAAAAAAAAACCAAACAAACAAAAAAACATTTTCTATCAGTGTATCATCAGTTACTTGCTACTCTCTGGTGTACAAATTCTGGTAGATCTGAAATCTAAGTTTTAGTCTAATATTTTAGTCTCGGTTGAAATGCAGACATTGCCCTCCCTGCATAATTTGTATATTGATAGCCAGAAATTCCCTATGAAAACTGTGGAAAGAGCAAAGAGAAGCGGGGCTCTGACTTTAGAAAGACCAAGACGTGCCTCTTCTGGCCGAGTGAAACGGCTGCGATAAAAGGTGGGACCAACACGCAGCGCTGCTAACTGCTTCTTTATGTCGCTCTCCACCGTTTCAGTTTTAGACAACAAAACTCCATTGACACCAATTGCTACCTAACCAGTAATGATTTGAAAGGATTGGTCTTTTTGATTGCGGGAGGATTTAAGTTAAATTGTGACACATCATCTCAGCATACCTCTCAACACCTTTAGCTCTAGTTTACGCCACTGCGAGATGCAGCCCTTATCTGATCTGAGCCACAGAGCAAGGCTGGCTTTGCCGCGTTTTATCTTCCAATACAGACACCTTCTCTTGGATTGTTTTTCGGCTTTGCCAAGTTTAGCATGAAGTATGGCATACAGCCAGAGGGAACAAAACCTATGTTTTTAAACCGTGTTCCTTAATGAGCCTGCCCCAAATTAAAACAGCCTCCGTTATAACTTCAAAAACCCTCCCACTTCTCAAAGACACACTGCATATATTTCACAAACAAAGTTCATGCCAAAGGGCTCTTTTCCTTTTTTTTTCCTTTAAGCTTAGCTGCCAAATGCTGCATTAACTCACTAGCTGAAATGCTGATTCATCAGACCCTACTCGTCAGAAATGCCTGTGTGCTTTCAAATAGAGATTGCTTTCTTTTCTGAGAGTTTAGATGCCTCTTCTGTGACAAGTTTCAAGCTTTATGGCCTCAAGAGAGACCTCATCCTTATTTGGTTTGCAATTACCACCACAGATTTAGACCTATCAGCCACCCTTTCAAAACCTCTCATGGTGTTGGGGGTAGAGGGTCATGATTTTTAAAATTTTTTATTATTATTTTTATTATTATTAAACTAAATTCTTTGCTCTGTTTTTTTTTACAAGAGATCCTAATTTGGAAGCTGGATCACAAGTGTTGCTATCTGTCCATTTTGTGGGAGATATTTCTGTTTTCAAGGGGCCCTAGCTGAGCAGGCACACATTCTTGAATTGATACTGAAGTGATTGACGGTGCTATCAGCTCCCTCGATTTTGTGATTTCACTGAACTCACAGGATTTCAGCGGGAAGTTGCAAATTAAGAGAAGACAAAATTAACACAAGAGCAGAAATAATGAGAGAAGGGTACAGTGATATAGAAACTGGGGAAAACAGTTTGGTAGTTCAGGGCAAAACTACTTGCTGGGCAAAGGCAGGTGATGTGGCTCAGAGTGCATCTAGTGGAGGGCAAAGTCACTTTGCTCAGTAAATGGAAGAGAGCTGACAGCACTAATTCTTTTCTCACACGTATTTGGTAAACATAGTTTAAAGAAAAATTACTAATTATTATTTGTTTTTAACCTCAAAAATGCTACAAAAGTTACAACCTGACTTACAAATCTCAAGGGTCTCAGTCTGGCAATCTTTTCAGGTTACCACTATCATCAATGAATCCAGAACAATCAGTTTAGAATAAACTCACTGCTAGGCAGGCACCATATTAGGCAAAGAATGGGATAAATTTCATAACGTGGGAAACAAAAAAAAAATAAAAATCTATCTGATTCATCCAAATCCAGTGATGAAGAGATTACAGCAAAATTTTACTTTTGGATTCAAAGATACTTGGTTTTGGCCTGAATCTATTCAAATCCAGCTCCTTTTGCTATTTACAATGTTATCAACTGATAGTGTTTTTTAAAATGTTGTAATTCCCCTTGCACTGGTATTTTATGGGCTGAAGTCCCATGATCCCTCATGCAGCTGTCAAAACCTCCAACTTTCCCAGAACAACTGTTACAGTTTATTTAAGTGCTGTCAGTGCCAAAATCTGGGGCATTCTGGAAATCTGAGGGTAGCACAAAATAAACCGAAGCTGAGTGTCAGAAAAAATGAAACAGGGAATATATTGCTCACTGACTGAGTTAATATGAAAATGAATTAGATAATAAAAACCTTCTTTGAAAAGAAGGAGCCGCCACCAGAATTTCTGTTTTTACTGCAAAACTCAGTACTGAAAGGCTGCAAAAAGTAGGCACTTCACCCCAGAACTGAGGGTTGGCTTCGCACCACTGTGCAAATACAGCTTTTGCCACAGGACAGGCATGTTCTTTTACAGCTTAATAAACATGGCAGCCATCCAGTCATGTCCCAGGGATGCCAAACCTTTACCTTCCCCACTTAGCCCTCACTGTCAAATACTTCCAGTGACTTCTACAGGGCCATTTGCAAGGATGGGAGACCTACCAAGATCAGACACTAAAGGACCCTGGCAAGACAAGCACAAAATGGGTGGGCCTGAGAAAGATAAGAGAAGCAGGACAAAGATCATAACAAAAGATTACAGATGCCTCCTGACTTTTCTCCTTGCACATTCGCAGGTGACTTGTTTGAGAAGAACCTGGTCCATCCCGGTACTGTGGAGGTCAGGGCTGGAAGGCAGCGATAGGATCGACCAGGAGCCAACGTATCGTTAGGATTTTCTGATGCGTCTTTCTTTGTAGGAGGTATGTTGGCCTGCTGAGCTGCGTAGCCCTTCTGGTACAAAACGCAGCATCCGAAGAAAACACACTGATCAGTCTTAAGGTAAATGCAGGGTTACAGACTCAGTTTTCAAAGTTTCCTTTCAATTTATTTTTAAAAAATTAAATTGGTACCACCAAATTTAATGACAAGGCTACCCTGCTGAGTTTGGAGCCCAGAAAGCTATTGTCTCCCTGGTCTATGTATCCTAGACTGTGCTAATAACCAACCATCAGCAATAAATGCCTTGTCATCTCATTGTCGCACACAGCAATAGCTGGAGCAGCGATACTGACAAATGAACCTGCGTAATCACTTTAGATTTCTTTGTTACATTTCACAGTGTGAAGACTGCTTCTGCTCAGCACGTCACAAAAAAACAAACAAGAGCTATAGCTGTCTCTTCCATCAATCTCAGCTTATTTTTGTCAGCCCTCTGCCTGTACAGCCACAACCCCACCACTGCTTGACAGCGGATGGGGGAGCCGATGGTTTGGTGAAGGGGAGATGGATGGTGGTCAGAGAGACACGGATGGTCCTCTGTACTCTCCCTTCTCCTTTGTAAACAATTTTTGCCTTGCAAGAGCAAGTGGGCAGGGGCAAAGTGAACTTTTTTTTGTACTTTCCAAGGCTGCTTCACATGGAAAAAGAGAAAAGTGGGGAGGGGGGGGCTCTCATTAAAATCCAGTCGAGTCTGCCATTTTCCCTTTTACCTTTTCAATCTTTTTATAGTTTCAAATCATTAACTATCAGCATGAAGCTCAAAGGTAGCGCTAGCCATCTATGAAACAGTGACACATTTGACAATAATGCTTTTGAAGAGCTTGTCACATCCTCTTCCCAAATCAGTCTCATTAATGCTCAGACTGTCTCTCTTTTCTCCCTGCTTCTTTTCTCCTGATTTCTCTCTAATTAGCTTGTTTTTTTATGCTCCCTCGTTCCACAGTTTGAGCTTAAAAAAAAAAAAAAGAGGAAAGAAAAAAGAAAAAAAAAAGAAAAGAGGGGGATGTCATTTCCATGAACCCCAAGGCCAAGTTAATCAGCAGAATTAATGACTCTATTACCCATTAGACTTGGGGCTATGGTGCTTGTATGGCAGCACCCAGTGTTCTCCGATCCCGTGTTTCTTCACTTTGTTCTGACAAATGTAAACTTTTGCTCTCCTGCGAGCACGTTCCCTGATCCAGCAGCTCTTCACCGTGCTCCCCTTCGGTCCGCCGCAGCTGCCATGGCCCAGGAGGGCAGCCTGAAAAGAGCTATTGAGCCCAGACGTGAGCTCCCGATGTCCCTGTCCTTGGAGGACATGCCCATGAGGATGGCAGGGAAGGGCCTGCATGGGCTGGGAGACCCTCTGGACAGGCAATGGGTTCCTTGAAAACCATTTGCAGGGTTTATTTTTGAGAATCCTCTCTCAAGCCCTCTTCCAGCACAGTATGCTTGAGCTGCCCCTGTCCTCCCACGTTGAAGGGGGTCAGTCCCGGCTCCTCCATGGCAGAGCAGGGGTACCTGAGAGCCCTCAGCACGAGCAGCGGGGTTGCATTTCGACCCAGTCCTCCCTCGGACAGCACGGCACCGCTGTGTAGATGAGGCCAGGTCTCAAACTCGGTCATCAGGGCAGCTTGCTCTCAGTCTGCCGTTCCCCGGTTTTGGGAGCACTTTCACCAGGGGACAAGGTAATGATATTGTTTGCGTTGCTGGAGCGAGAATGTGCTCAGGCCCCGAGCTAGCGGAGAGTTGTTCTTTTTTGCATCACGGAGTTTTGCACCGAAACTTTGGGATGTTTTTACTTCTCTTGTTCCAACTGCTTGATTCACAGTTTTAACAAAATTGCATTTCTATCCAGGCAAGATGCAGACAGCCCCTCTCCCCCATCCCCAGCTACCTTTCTTCAGGAAACGGCATGTTTTTATGATAAAATAGGGATATGATAAAAAAGTACTTTGCTTGGCTTGAAGAATGAGGTGTGCTTAAACTGGCTGAGAGGTTATCCTCACTTTCTCACTTGTAACAAAAAAAAAACCCCCGATCCCTAGGAGCGATTTGCACAGCTGCTGTAGTCTGCAGCCACGCGGCCCTAAAATCGGCGGCAGCGCTGCCTTGATCTCACTGGGAGCGAACCGACTACGGGCAAGCGTCTCGTGTTGGAGCAGCGCAGCAGGACATCGTCCGCGGGGCTCAAACCTCCCCGAAGGCACAGCGGCCACCCTGAAAATGTCTGTGTGCTTCCGAAAACACCTCCATCCTTTTAGCGCGGGCGATCCCTATACTTTAAAGGAAACAAAAAATGCACGTTTTGCCGGTAAAAACGCGGGCTCTGCGCTGAGGTCAAGAGCCTCTCTCCACAGAAAGGCGCAGGGTGCCAGGCCCGAGCCGCACGAGGTACAAGCTGCTTGCACAGCAACTAGTAGGGACATTTTTAACTAACAGAGCTAGAAATAAAGCAAAAGACAAGTCCTACACGCCGATGCACCCAAGGGCATCCAGGAAAGATAGATACCTTTTTGTATATGCATCCCCGTTAACTCCCTATACAGCTTTTAACTCTCACACACACAGGCCTTGCTACGGCACGGCTGCGAACTGGGGTCAGCCACGACTGAACCCTGCCATTGCCTTCATGGCAGAGCACAGCACTTAAATAAAGGGGACAAAAACCAGGAAGGAGCATCAAAGTGGCTGTGCGAGGCTCCCTGCTCCCCCAGGCCGCGAAAAGGCTGGGAGCACGACCTCTTCCAACTCTGCTGTCTGCCCTCCAGTCTCTTACCAGAGTTTTTATGCTGTAACTTCATTACAGCCTGTTTCCAGCCCTGTCCCTGACCACTTCGCTCTGTGGGTACTCAACAGGGCTGATTTCGGTGCCATGGACTCACCCCTGCACCGCACCCTCTCCCCCTCAGGTATGAAGATGGCTGCACCATGCATGCTAAATAAGCTGCTTGCACAAGTGCTGAGCAAACGCCACAGTGAGCCCCAGCACGTCAGCTCCTTTCTATCAGCCAAACGGAGTGGTCTGCAGGATTAAACCTTTGAGTTGCAGCTGTGGCACCAAAAATGAACCGATTCAGGTGCAATTCTACTTTGCACATGGAAGCAAAATCACGGCAAACAGTGCTGTGAGCTTGGTCGCCGCCCACTGGTGCAAGTCCTTTCCTCATAAAATGGGACTTTGCACATGCGGCCATGCCAGGTTCTGCAATGACAAGTTGAAAACATGGTTGCAAAAATACACAAGATGTGTCTAGACATTATGAAGCCTCAATATCAACTGCTCAGCCGCTCTCCTGTAACTCATCGCCGTGGAATAATGACAAGCAACCAAGCATGTTCTCCACATCCCACTGCCTGTAGCTTTTCCTTTCTTTGGGGAGGCATTTTGCACATTTCCCAGATGGCCCTCTTTCTTCTTCCAAATGTGACCCTGCTTGGCAGCCATCACCGCTTTTATGTAGCTGCAGTCGCGCCGTGGGAGGCTCTGGGTATGATCTAAGGAAGGAGGACAATGCAGCTGGACCAGGATGCTGCAGGTTAACTGCTGCTCGAGAAGTAAAGCTATAGAGAACATCAGCTCCTCCATACAAGATTTAACTGGCTGTTTTGGACACAGGAGTTATCCAACCCTGTAAAATAGCTTGAATGCAGGAAAAAAAAAAATAAAAAATAGAAAATTCAGTTCTTCCCTTGCTTTCCTTTTATCTTTCCTGAATATTTGTTGCATCTCCTTAAAGTCATGCAGGCTCTTCCTGAAGGGCCCGATGCTCTGAAGCAAGTGGGAGATGAATCTAAAACAAACAAAGGAACCGCAGACCTGGCCGGTTTGGCATCCGTCACTGCTAGCAGCTGTGCCCCAACAGCACCGCTGCCCTGATTACCAGAGTATCGCCCAAGCCAGCTGTGGCAGTGACAGCGGCAAAACGCACCTGCTGCCATACGTGTGCACAGGGTGCCTCTCGGGCTGCAAACCCACCGGAGGTGCTGCAGTCCCGGGTGTCTTCTTCCAAGGCTCAGTCCCAGCTCCTTCACAGTCAGGAGGAAAACCACGACCGCTTTGTGGGCTGCTGCTGGCGGGCACTATGAAAAATTTTCTTGCGTGAATTTCATTATGCAGCAAAAACGTTGGCCTCAAATTTGCCTGCAAAATAGGGACAAAAGTTACCTTGGAAGTCACCAGGGGAGAAGAATAATAAGTGAAAAAATTAGGATAAAATCCATCAGTAAAATCTGAGAAGCAACCTAGCCGGTGATTAGCATTAGCACTTGCCCCACATGGAGACATTATTTTTCCACCGTATTTTTCACACGCTGTTGTTTCAGATTCACTGGACTGATGTGACTGAGCAATCGCTCCCCTCACCCAAAACTAAACTGACCTGAGAGAACATCTTTGATTTTATTGCCTTGCTTTGAATGCCTGTTCAGAATTCAGTGCTTCTTTAGATATAGCTTTAATATGCACTTTTCTAAAGTGCTTTCAACAGTAAATATAGCAGAACAGGGATAAATTTGGCCCAATGCATTTAACCACAAGAAGCAGAGCTAAGGCACAGGGGACATCCTTGAGTTCCAACTCATCTGCCCCCCAAAATCCATAATAATAATATTTTTATTTTAGCACTCATACCTGAAGGCCTCTAGGTACTTTAAAAAAATGTATAGAGTAGTAAAAGCAATTTAGTCCCCAATACTTGCATATTTTAATTCATGGTAGATTATTATTCCTCTGCACACATATTGCTTTAGTCATCTACATTTTTAAACCATTTCTTTTTACTGTACAACTGAGTTCTTAACTATATTTATGGACTGCTGCATTTTCCCTGTACACCTATGCACCTTATTATTTATTCATAATCTCCCATTTCCCTGTAAGTTATTGTTCGCAATATATTTTTTAAATCAATAATAAAGCTTAAACTCCAGGTTTTGACTTTTTAAGCTTAAGAAGAGACTTCACGTGGCTAAGCAATGGTTGGTTGGTTGGTTTACACAGAGGAGCGAAGACAGAATTTTGCCTGAGAACACATCACTCCAGGTAGGAGGGAAACCATTAAGATTCACACCGCATCCTGCCTCTTTTGCACGCAAACAGCGAGCAGGCACAGGTATCAGCCGACTCCACGCTCGTTGTGGGGAGGATGCATTTTCTTAGCACAGACATCTCATTAACGATCAAAATTCCTCGTGGCAGCAGGTTAGCCAAGGCTTAGACGGCACGTTGTGCCATTTCCCAAAGCACCTTGCTGGAAGCAAGGATGCCCTTGGCAAGTCCTTCCCAGGACCACTGCCCCCTCCGACAGCACCAACACGGGTAGGTCTGCATGCAGTCATTCAACTCGGGAGCACCGTGGTGATAATTATCTGCTTTGTAATCGACAGTGCTGGGTGTTTAAAAACATTGCATTTCTGAGCCTGATGTTTTTCCATGTCTTGTTCTCTTGAAGGGCTTTCCTGGAGAGGAACACTGAGTATGGTTAATCTGAATTAACTGCAAAAATGGATTAGTTAAAAATGCATTAAATCTCTACGTATGTATTCTCCTTCAGAATTAACTTGGCCTTTACGAGACTTATCTTACTTTACCTTAATTCTGAACAAGAACATCTACACATGGATTTAATTAAATTTAATCAATCCACTTTAAATTCCGATCATTTAGCTAGTTTGGATTTCTTTCCTTCCACGTGCCTGTGTGGACTAACCCGTGACTCAACACGCCTGAGGGACGGCGCGCAGAGGGTAGGAATCTGTACGACGTTGTACCTGTTTTCCTGAGACGCGGTGTCTGTTCCTATTTTCAAGTATGTGTATGCACTCAGAGAGCCTAGCAAAGCACCTTGCAACTTTGACACAGAAATCCTCTTGAAAGAAAGTTGCTTTTGAAAACAGCCAGGACCCTTTCCATCATAACCAAAGATGCCCAATGATGGCCCTTAGGAAGTCCATGTGGTTCTACCAGGGTTGGTGCAAGTGCCTCCTCCATGCAAAATTCAGATGTCCTGACGGAAGGAGGCAGCTCTACCATTTTTTGTAAATTCCCTCCTAAAGGACCGAGTCATGGGGAGACACAAACACTATTTCTTATAACAGCTTTTATTTGCTGAGCTCTTAATACCAACAGTACATGCCATAGGGTTGTTGCTATCTACTGGGTATTCTAGCAAACCAAAAACAGGTCTCTCCCTGGAGTTACAGGAGACCAGTTAGCCCCACTTGATTTTCTGGTTTTGGCGATGCTGAAATGCAGATCGTTGAGCTTCTTAAGAGGAACTGCCATGTTTTCTGACTTTTCTGCTCCAGAAAGGAGGCAAAATGAGCTATGAATACAAAACCTGGCTGTCTTACAGCTTTCTCTCTTTCCCCATATATTCATACCAATATAGCTAAGCCTTCTTCCTCTCTATTAGGTGTGTTTCTCTTCAGAAGTCACATATTTCACTGTTCATCTCCTAAGGGCAGCCAGAACATCACATGAAAGGAAGTTGTCATTTCTCCACTATTCCTTTGGGGTTCATATAATAATTCAGAAAAGCCCAGACAAGCCTGTAACTTGCAGGATTTTGCAAGTTTTTCTTGCATGCTGTCTTTTCTGAAGACATTTGAAATAACATCCTCAATACCAGCAGACTCAATATGTATGAGAAAAATATTTTTTGTTGCTGGGCTTGAGATAGAGGAAGGGAGGCCAGTGAGAGTCTAGAATATGGTGCATTCGGTTAGAAAAAAGTGAGGCATGGGCTGTGTCACTAACCCTCTCACAACATAGCTGCATGAGTAGAGGAAAGATGGCATTTCTCACATCACACACATCCAGTCACTGTCGTCTGAAAAAAAATGGCTTACCATGAGCACCTGGGTAAGTGTCACTAGAGCTCTCTGTCAAAGGTAAATAAGACTCATAACGTGAAGGGCTCGTTCTGGATTTGATGCCGTTCCCAAGGCACTGGATTGAAGCCTTTCCTTCCTCTGCTTCTCCGTACAGCTTCAGGCACCAGTTCCCCAATGGATTTACAGCACTGTTCTGTCCCTCTGCCAGCAACCATCCTTGCCCCTTCGGCTTCACCATCTTGTTATTATCAAGCTCTGTACCCTAGAGGGCATCTTCAATGGATTATCTTTTCTCTGCCTTATGTACAGACCAGTTAAAAACATTTCCATCGCTTTCAGGTTTTTCCAAAACATTTTCAGGTTTTCCTTCTTTCTGTTAATAATCAAAGCACTTCTCCATGCTTTTGCTACTCCCCTTCTCAAGGCCTACAGACTCACCTCTGCAAAGGGTATGCATCCTTTTTGGTAGCATTACGTCCTCTTCCTTCCAAGGACGTTGTAACTCTGGTTACAAGGTGCCTCACACCTTCACCTATGCACTCCAGCCTCTTCGTCTCTCTCCCACCAGCCATTTCCCCTATGTTGTCACCGACACCAGCTTTGCTCTGTGCTCTTCAGCTTCATGTGATGATAGTTTAACATGCTTGTTAGTAGAGGCCCTTACACAAACACCCTCTCTACACCTGTCCACCAGGTTTATCCACCAGTCCTTCCATTCTGCTCCTCTCCAGGGGGAGGTCCCGCACAGCCAGCCCCTTAGTGATGGCTGCAGCAGCCAGCAGCCACACAATTTAGAGCATTTTCATTGCATTTGCTTCCACAGCTGTGGTTTGGTTTGCTTTGCTCCTCTTTGCCCTCCTTCCCTTCTCTTAGGCTACACAACTTTAGAAATGTGTTTATGTAGCACCAACCAAGTACTGCTACTCCTGAGTCCCAGTTGCTCCTACTGAAATGCAGACATTGAATGATAGCACCTTGGGACACTGGAAATACCCTGGATGTTAAGACAGGTGTTGCCTTGTCTCACACACACACGCACACAAACATGAGGTCGTCATGTAGAGCGTAAGCGAGAGGCACTATCAAAGATATAGTTAGCAAATTGCCCTTTTGCTTACATCTTGTTGCAGTAAGAATATCTGTCATTCTCTTAGTGGTTTGCTGCTTGGAGGGTGATTTTAATTAAAACGTAAAATGTCAAACATTAGTAAGAAGGAGGATAACCCTGTGGGGAGTGAGGATGAATCAAATTTATTAGTCACTGAGCAGCAGGCTGGTAGCCCTTCACTTGGAGAAATTTTAAAAGGCAGTTAAAGTGAAATACAGAATCAGTCTAATCTCCCCGTATTCTAACTAACCCTCTGAAAAACAGTATCACAAGTTTCCAACAATTCCAGAAATTAAAGACAAATCTGCTACAGAGATTAAAACAGTCTCATTTTGTGTGTGCAGGACACACAAAAAGTAAGTCTCATTTATGGACTGTAAAGGAAAATGTCTCTCTTAGGAGTATTTCTCCCTGTTATCAAGAAACGGCTGTGTTTGCACTGCACACAGTCTGTAACAGGACTGTAAGAGTCACTGGCATTTGGTAGCAAGCATGAAAACCAGCCCTTGGGACTATTTCTTTGGGAATTGTTTCCAAGAGCAGAATTTGCCAGTCCACACTTCTCAGAAGCGAGGATGACTACAGACCCCTCAGACAGGAGCAGAGAATGTCAGGATTGCAGCACATACAAGCTCCACCTGTCCTCCCACTGGCACAATATTCTCTGCAGTTCTGCTTTATGCTATTGCTGAGTCCACTGGATCGTTCTGTCTGTCTTCCTTATCATCCACAGACAAAGAGCATCTTTGCTATTTCATGATGTTCCCTTTTAAGAAAACAGTTCTGGTGTACTTTTTTCAGTGTCAAGCTAACATTCGCTTTTTGTTTTCAAGTTTCAAAGCTAATAGATCCTAAGGAAGAGTAGAACATCATCCCAGCTATCCCATAGATATATTGCCTTGTGACCTGTTCCCCATACAGATTACTGAGGAGCTTATGAGGACATTGAGAGCCCTTTACCTTACACATGCAGCTACATGCACGTAGTGACAGAGCTAACCATGCCACGGCAGGCACATGTCCCTGCCCATGGCAGGGAGGTTGGAACTAGACAATCTTTGAGGTCCTTTCGAACCCAAACCATTCTACAATTCTGTGCTTTGCAAAAGAGGGGCTGCGGGTGGGTGTGTCTAGCTGGATTTTCAGCTCCTCTACAAATGGAGGGTGTCATTTGTTCTGAGCACCTCTATGCATGGCAGAAGCCAGAGATTTGAGTTGATAATCATGTCCCAGGGCTTTTTTCCAGCCCCTGCACACTGCTTAGTCATAAGGCAGTGTTCAAGCACTCCTCCCTCATCGTTCATGTTCCACAGACCGGGCTGTGCCCTGTGTTGGGCTGGTCCTTAGTTGTACTGCCTTCATGCTAGGACTAGGTTGCCTTCTGCAAAGCAGGTTAAGTCCTGTCCTTGAGAGGGTATCAGCTGCTACAGGAGACATCAAGGCAGCCATCTCAACAGAGAAATGAAATAGGGGATAATTTTCACACCATCACTTCGTAATGCAGTGCTTTTTTATTTTCTTAAACTTATGATGGGGTGTAAATTCTGGTAAAGATTTTGAACAGCTTTTAGCTAAGAGTCCTTAAAATTAAATTATTTCATTCAACTTGAAATCTAATTCTATATGGCAGAAAAGACAGGCAGCATTTGGGGGGAGGGAGACGGGGGGAGGAAAAAAGAATAGAGCAACAATGTAGAGCTTACAAATTACAACCAAGTGGAGCTGTCAATAAGATCTTGCTCACCATATTGTCACAGAATTTTCCTTCTGTGTCACGTTGGTCATTACTGTAACACTACATGAGAAATCACTCCATCTGTTAAAAAAGAAAAGAAAAGCAGCTGCTATCCTCCTGCAAAGATGGAATTAACAAACACCCAGTAACTGTATTCCTTTCAACTTTTGCAGTCACAATTTTAGTCCTACTTTATTTGTGCCACGAAAGCCACCAAACAGTTCTACTGCCATACTAATAAGACCTTCAAAAAGCTCATTAACCAACACAAAAGATGCTACCTATGGAAACTGCATGTCACTGACCGTGACAGTTTTAGTTCCTGCACTGATGGTTTGGAGGGTTTCAGGGTTTTTCTGATGGCAGGGGAGGAGATGCTATCATTTCGGGGAGAGGAGCACTAATCCAGCCATTGCAGTAGAACAGGAGAAACCTTCATTGAGATTCAAGATTATGTTGCTGACTTAGCTTGGCAGTTAAACCAGGTGAGCCCCATTACATCCAGCCACAGAAAGTAAAAGCGTTTGAGTGCGTGAAGCAGAGGAGCCTGGAGCAAGAGCAGCAGGCTGCCAGCCGAGGTACTCAGGCTCAGGAGGAAGCCTGGGCTAGGATTTTATGACTTACCATTAACACCGAGCAACACATGGAGCCCCTGGGAACAGGTTTCTTCAAAACCACAGCTAGGTACTATGTACCACGAAAAGGGCTGGGTGGGATCACACTTATGCACCATACTTTTCTGTACCTAAATTAGGCTGGAGGGTAGCCTGCAGGTCCTGTGATTCAGGGGACATTGAGCCAAGCTCAGGGAGAGCCCAAATCAAACACCTAACACAGACCAAATCCTACAACAGTCACATTTCTCCTACGAAGGGCGAAATCACTAAATACCACTTACCAAAAACAACCAGTAGCAAAACTAGATAGGATAACCAATGTATTCAAATAGCTATTGAAGAACAAAGGCTGGTTTCAGTGTGATCAGGCAGGACTGTACTGGAGACAGCACGTTGCAGTTAGATGGAGCCGGCTGTCAAATAACACCCCAGGCAAGCTCCAGCCTGCCCGGGGACACCCCTTCTCCATGTTTGCATGTGCCTCCTTGCCTTCCCCTCAGGCGTGGCTCTGGAAGTACACATCCCCCGAATGGCTGCCTTCATGCTGGCAAGTCCCTGCACCAGCTTGAGCCACAGTCAAGAGCACCAGCCACAGTCAAGAGCCACGGAGCCACAGGAGGGTGTTTGGACATGTATCACCACACTCATGTCACCCTTCTTACGCTCTTCACCAAGCATCTGCTGTTGGCGAGGGGTGGGGATAGTAGCATCATTAGAGGCATGACGTTACAGTGAGTATAGCTGCTATTAGGCAAGGGTGGTTTGGGTTTTTTCCACCAGTTCAGACTTTTTTTCCTGGCAGGTTGCTTCAACAAGCTTGTAGCTGCATCTAGGCTGGAAGAGAAAATACAAGAGGCAAACATAGTTCCAGCTGTTTGAACAGAACCCCCTGAACTCAAAGAGGGTTCACTCCAGGGGCATTCCTGATCCATTTGCTATCCTGTAGGACTCTTTCAGTTCACTGGGGAGCGGTTTGTAGCTATCTGTGGCAGAAGGAAAATGCCAGTAGGCAGCATCATTCCAACAATCTGCAAGATGGTACAATAATTTTCTGGAAAGAATTAATTTTGTTATAAGTGTGTGAGTTGTATCTGTTCATCTGGTCTGTTAATTCATCCAAAGGCTTCACCATCCTAATAGGCTCGATGGTTGCTGTAGCTGGTACGATACCTGAAAATAATCATTAAAGGTACTCCATTAATTGAATATTATTTACATTACAACATACAAAGACCCAAGTGAGATCAGAGTTCCATTTTCTCACACAAGGAAGTAATAAAAATCTAGTTCCAAAGAATTTTTATGGAGAAGGTAGGTAATAGGTGGAAGGAAGATTGAGGCACAGAGATTTGAAGTGCTGCTGCAGGAGGAAAGCAAAGAAAGGAATAGAATTACATCTTTTAAGTCTCACTAATACATTTATAAACAGTACTTTCATGTTAGTATCAATGTAAGATATTCAAATAAATTGTACCCACTGAAGTATCTTTTAAAGCTGGTCAGAAATTTTTCAGAGAGCTTGAATCAGATGTCGCCAGAGAAAGCAGTAAGGTTTATTTCATAAGAACCCATCAGTTTCCAGCAGAAACAAAAAAGCAAAGCAAGCAAGCAAACAAACAAGAAAAACCCTCCCTGGGAAAATTTCCTGCAAGCCAGGGTGAATCTTCTGGCCAAGGGCAGATAAAGCCCTAAGGGGCTAAAGCGGCTGAGCTAATTCAGAGAACAGACTGGCCCAAGGTTTCCCCCATTTTGGAGCACCTCATCCTTCCACAGCTGTGGTTTCTCATTTTCCCTGCACCCTTTTGCAAGTGAATGCAGCCGGGCTGATGCAGGAAATCAGGACTCCTGTCTCTGTCCTGAATAGGACAAGGAGAAACTTTAAACAGGGGCTTCCCCACCAAAAGGGTTCCCCCATAGGGCTTATCTGAAGGGCTCTGGAGTCTCAAAATCAGCAGAGGAGTCAGGTCTCCTGCCTACCTCTGCTACCTACGTGCATGGGACAGAGCCACTGGCTTTGCACACAATGTGGGTTTAAACACAACAAAATATGTTATAAGGGCTGGCTGACTTTCTAGCCCTATTGTTTTGACCAGGAACAGGCCACAGCGCTGGGATCCATGCAGGCGTTTTAAATACCACAAAGTTTGTTGTTACCATTTATGTGGCTTTGGTTCAAGCCAACCTCTGTTTTAACAAGAAAGGAAACTGTCGTTTCGAGGCAACACGACATGAAGGCATTCAATGCATCTGACAGTCTGCCATTGTGCAGTTTTTCAGCGAAAAGGGTCAGCAAAACCACTGCACCACACATGAACTTTTACATAGCCGTATTTATTGTGCAAATGAAAAACTGTTTTACACAGCATGCCTGACCAAGAGCTTGGCACCACAGCAAGACCTAGCCTATGTAGCAAACTGGATTTTATCACAGGCTGAAAGACTCCTAAAGTCCTTGAATACAAAGAGCTCCATTTAGAAAGAAATTGCAGTGTGTAAATATAATCCACAATCAAGGCTCTCAGAGTCACAAAATAGCATGACTCTGATTACTAATTTAATCAGGCACCACAAGCACTTAAGTGAAGAACCCCAACCAGACAAAGGGAGCTCCTTACAGCTGTTTTTAGCAGGCTGTATTTTGCAATAGACATGTGAGCACAGATCCCAGTTTGTAAGTGATCCCATGTCTGAGGGGCAACATTTACTAAAACAAAGTGAGATTGCACTGATGGTGAATCGCAAGAATCTACACAGACCGAAACCTGCACTGGCAAACCACGTACTCACCACATTACGAGAAAACACAAGTCTCTGCACCATTCACTGCCTCCCATCAGGAAGCATCAGAAGCTAGAGCTAGCTTAATGGCTGAAAAAAAAAAAAAAATAAAGATATTTTTGTTGGAAAGATCCAACATTATTTCCAATATCTACATACATAAATAAATATCTACATACATAAACAAACCAAAACCAGACAGGTGTCTGCTACAGATGCAAGTCTCACCTCGGACTAAGCAAAAGTCTTAAGTAACCTATAGTCTGCAAAACATCTGAGGAGAGCAAGACCTAGTGGGACTTTCTGAGCCAAGAGCTCCCCAGAAGCTCCAGAGGCTCAAAGGCCACCACTGCCCAGCCCAGGGCAGCAGCACGTCCCATGCAGCAGCGGGAAAGTCCTCCTGACCTCCTTCCCCTCCAGGCTCCTGCTCTGTATCTAGGGGGAAAGGGGGATCCCGTGTCACTTTATTCTTTTTAAATTACCAAAGAGCACACAGGTGTCTCTGGCTACATGTTAGGTGTCTCAAATACATCTTGGATCTGGGTGCCAGAGAATAACAGTGTGAGGATGCAGGCAACCTTTGGTTTTTAGCTCACTGCCCTTTCTCTCCTGTTTTCTTCATGGTGCTGTGCCACAGACTGCCAATCCCATATCGGCATCTCGGACATAGCAGGGCAGCCAAAAATGACACAACCTTTACATACCTATTGATAAGTCGTATGACCAGCCCGCTGCTGCTTACAGACATGAATTTTATCCATTAGCTTAATTTTCTGATGATATCTCAAAATGATATAAAAATATCTATATGACACATACCTTCTCCCCCTCTTCTACCCTCCTCCCCGCTCAGCCCTAAGCAAGCAACGGGTGAAAAAAATTCACAATGCCACGTAACATGAAATCTCTGCTTAGTTGGATGTATTAATAGCTCAACCCATTTTCTGATGTAATTGCATTAATTGTTCCTGTCCCAACTGGCTTTCCAGGAAAAAAAGGAAGGTTCATTTAAATATTAAACATGGAAAGTGTTGGGGTTTTTGTTACGGCTTTGCGCGCAGATGTGAAGCAGAGTGCTAAATATCAGCACTCTGCCTAGTTGAAGGCTGTTGTGTTAGCAGGAATCCTCACCTATTCGTACAAACTAGCGTGTACCAGATGGCTCCATGGGAGTCAGGAGGCTTGAAATGGAGCAATCATTCAGTCTGCAGATGGAATATACAGTACGTTCCCAGTTAAGTAAGGGGCTCATTTATTCAGATAGATTCTGCATATATGGAGCGTGTCTCGGAGGACACACCAGTTTCTGTCTCCAGATTTCTAGCAAATTTCTAAGCTAGGTCCATCCTCCATCATGTTTCTGCTACCGGGGTACAGCAAAAAGCCCCCTCACTAATAAGGCAGAATTTTGCACAAGCTGTGCTGAAGCAATACACTAAACACAACATTTGCAATTTTTTTTAAATCTTCGCAATCTGGAAAATGAAAGGCGCTCCAATATATTTTTTTCTTTTCATTCATCGTGCAAACATTTGGACAGAACCTTCTAATTCAGTGCTCCAATCAGAGCAGTACTACATATTTATATACTAGTTGTGATTATTTATCACCAGAAAACAAATCAATGACTTAATGCTAATTAAGACCTGCAGCAGCAACACCCACTGTTGCCATGCAGAGTCCCAGAAGAGAGTCAGCCATGCCTGCCTTTGACGTCTGCAGTAAATGAAGCGCAGAGGCAAGATGTGTGCCTTAGTGGAAAGAGGCAAGGAGGATCCTGCTTCTTGAACAAACATCCAGAGAAGTCCAAGTTAGAAGTTTGTGATATGGGATTGTCGTTATTTATATAAGAATGTAAACTAGAAGCTGCCCTGAACAGGATTAGGGACTCCCAACTATTCAAAGACATCACAAAGCAACCTTGCTCTCAAGGATAAAGATCAAACGAGCATTCCAGCCTCAGATTTTCAGTGGCCTGCTAACGCCTGTCTAGGCAAATAATTGACAAAAACAATGACAAAGTATTTTCAAATACCTGGGCGAAAGATATTCATTGTTTCACATTGTAAGGCTTTGTAGAGCTGATTCTACAGGGGAAGGAATATGAAGAGACAGCTGAGTTTGGGTGTGTTTTAACCGAAGTCCATGAAAACACACCAAAAGTTCACATTCCACGCAGAAGGAAAAAACCTCCTCCCTCTATGCACAGCTTTTCTCCCCATATCAAGTCTAAAATTAGGTTTGGAGAGCTTGGTCAAACCATACTCTATATATCCCCCCCCAGCAAAGTCGCTTCCCACCTTGATCCTTCTGGGACACCGAGTTGCTTCGACACGCACAGCCCGCTGTGCTGCTTCCCAGAAGCACCGGCATCTCCCTGCACGAACGTTTCCAGCAATTACTGGCAGCCTCCACAGGGGTGGAGGGATGGATTCCAGGCTGGCAGACCATCGGATGCTTCTTCTGCCCTCTCCACAGCCCATGCTGCTGCTGCGTATTGGGGAAGAGCGGATTTCATCCCTTACTTTTTACCAGTGGGCATAATTTTGGCTTGCGGTACCCGACACAGGCGACATAGTGTGTGATAATGGTATAGTTTACAAATGTGAACATCACAGGGAAAGTATTGATTTGTAATAACAAGCTGGAGGAGCAGGAAGAGGGAATTGTTAAGGGACTGTCTTCTATCACTTTCCAAGGATGGGAGGAACTCAATTATACCCAGCAGCCTCACCTAATGTAATTGTATTCACTGGCTGTTTGCCTTTGAAGTACCTCTCCTGCAGTATGTCTTGGCAGTGTATTCTGCCACATCAAAAAGGGAAAGTTTTACTACCTGTGCTTTTGGAGAGCTCATTAAAAACACACCAAGTAGAGAGATGGAGCAGAAAATTGTTATCAAATCCTCTGGGGCTTTTTGTTTTGTGTTGTTTTTCTTCTCAGATCACACAGAAGCCCATGCACTTTGTGGACTCCGTTACAGAAACGTTGATCGCACGGACTGCTGTTAATTCATCACAGCTTTGCTAGGCTACTTGTCTTCATTTGCCATGAACACAAACAAATTCTACAGACACACCATATCAAATCTGTTCTCCTGAAAAGACACATTCACTGGTGAAACAAAGAGAAATGTAATGGCAATTAATAAACTAACATTTACTGCACTAATTAGCATCTCCTAGAGGGCTTGATTATGTGTTTACACCAGTTAGATACAGCTCAGTATGAGAAAATACCCACATTTCATACATCAAAAGACATTTCTTTCATATTTCCTCTTCCATTCTTATAGAAGTGAAGTGTGAAGACAAGAGCATGAAGGAAGGTAGAATAATTCATTACCTTGTCTCCTACTGATTTGAACATTCAACATTTTTTTTGGAATAAACACAAAGTCATAAATTAGCTTGTAGCAAAATAGAATTAATTGAATGTCTTAGTAGGATCATCAAACCAAGGTTAAAGTCAATTTATCTGCCTGGGATTTTGCTAATGTAGCTTCAGCTCATTAGGGTGAGAGCTGATACTGTGGATGGGGCACACAGGCTCATGAAAACACACACCAACTCATGTTTTCCCTATTTAGGGACAAAAATCTCTCATATGTGTCACGCACACACACAGACACATGCATACACATGTACGTGTATTTATATTCAGAGAGGAGAAAGTGTGAGCCATCAAATAAGTGCTCTCAAGAAAAGGATTTTATATCCAGAGGATAGTACCAGGATTTCAAATGCCTCCTGAAGACATCTACTCAAATAAAGAACCCAGATTGTCCTGAGTTTCCTAGGATCCTTATAGCACCGTGCTATTTCCTTAGCTCATGAACAATGCAGAAGCCACATTAGTAAGCAATGGACACCAAGAGACAGTTTGGTTACATCAGCCCCTCTACCTAAGAGGTAATAATCTAAGGCTGGAAACAGATGCGGGACAATTAGGACACAGAAGTCAGTACTGTGGTTTTGGGAGACATTTTGGTAACAAATACCATATTAATCTCAGTGGATACTTCATTACAGCCGGAATGATTCCTGTCAGGAGGGCTTTTGACAATAAACGCTCCAGCTAAGCGAGGCAGATGGAGTGTAGCAGGAGCAGCCTGGTGCCGAGCGTGCCATCGGCTCCGTCAGCCCGTTCCTATAGGCGGCAGGTTGGTACGGTTTCCTGAGCGGGTGTCACAGAAGCAGGACATAACAAGCACCTCAAATGCAGATCAGAGCTTAAAGCCTGAGTGTTTTGCACTCCCAGAAGTGTCCTTTCCAGCAATGGCAACAGATTTTTATGGGACTAGTGAAAAAAACACCATCAGAGCTCAACAGCAGCTCACAGCTGTACCTGTCTAAAGGAAAACTCCACACTGACAAAAGACAAAGTGCAACCACTGCATGTCATTAGGTAGGAGAAGGATCACACAAATAGCAATTCAAACAACTTCAATCCTGGGGAAGGAAAATATGACACAGTACAGCACTTTAGCACAGCTTCAGGTGAAGTCAGTGATGGTTGCACAGGCTAATGACAAAGGCCAAACACAACACCTGGCATATAGAATCATAGAATGGTTTGGGTTGGAAGGGACCTCAAAGACCATCTAGTTCTAACCCCCCTGCCATGGGCAGGGACACCTTCCACTAGACCAGGTTGCCCAAAGCCCCATCCAACCTGGCCTTGAGCACTTCCAGGGAGAGGGCATCCACAGTTTCTCTCGGCAACTTGTGCTAGTGCCTCACCACCCTCACAGCAAAGAATTTCTTCCTAATATCTAATCTACATTTACCTTCCTTCAGCTTCAAGCCATTCATGTCCTTGCAAAAAGTCCCTCTCCTGCTTTCAATTTTCAGCATAATTCTATATAAATGAGAATTAATAAATGCTCCTGATTTCAGTAAAGATAAAAGTCAAAATCAAAAAAGTCAGAATCATGAAGAAAAATCAACAAATTTTCTTCTGCTTTTTGATCATTTTAATTCTTTTTCATTCTCCACTGAGATTATGTTTCTATAACTAAAGCTGGAACTTCTCTGTTATGAAAACGTCAACAAAGTCACTGCACTGAGACAGTCAAAAATAAATGTCATTTCAAATCTAAAGATCTCTGATACACAACTTGCCCAGCTGCAAGCATCTCACTTTTGTCATTGCATACCTATCTTGTGCACTTATTCCTGTTTACTACTTGCATTTTATTTTGGGACAACTTCAGTCTGAACCAGCTGTGCTGAGAGCCACATAAGTATACGGTGGCAGGAGGTAGTACCTCACAATCTTGTAAAAGAAGGAAGAAAGCTGCAGCGATGATGCAAAATTGAATGATGAAACCTCTCAGAAAGGGTGATAGGCTGTTCAAGTCACACCTTTAACACGCTCTAAACATGGCAACATGTTAGAATGTTTACACACCTAAAGATACAGACAGCAGAACGGTACAGGCAGCCATCACCAAAAGTGCCAATATTCAGATTCTCCTGAACCAGGCTCAGATGTTTTGGTAATGCCAGTAGGCATCTTTGAATGGTCTGCTGAGCAAAGGTATTTTAAGAATTGCAGGGTGAGACACTCATTACCTTTAATCACAGATTTAGTCACAGCCTGTAGGTAGAGAACTTCTTCTTTTACCAGCAACCCCTGAGAGGCGTTACCAGTGGCCTTACCTTTACCCAGGAGGAAAGCAGTTTCCCCAGAAGTATTCCAGCTTGTCACCACTTCCACTAGCACGCTTGCCCTGACCATGGACCCAGACCCTAAGTCTTGTAGGTCTGCCTCGTCATCAATATGGGGATGAACATCCCACCTGCACTCTCAAGCCATGAGATCCAGCTCTTTGTGTGGGTTGGAGCAAGTTGTTCCAGGCTTGATCTCGGTTAGGTAAAAAATGCCTCTAGGTGCTTTAAACACAAAGGCAGCTGGCGCCCAGGTGGCTCCATCATCCATGCAGGACTGACTTTTTCTAGGCTGGCTTGCTAATTCTCAACAGAATTGGATTGATTGCTGCTCTTAGATCCCAGGAGACAATCACGGCAGGAATGGCCTTGCTGCACCTTGCGCTGGCCAGAGACCATGACCTCTGCTGCAGTAGGTGGGATTTTGGCCACTTTGAAATCTTTGAAACTTCAGCCCTAAATTTCACCGTTTTCCAAGCACAGTAAGCCAGCTATGAAAGCATCCCCATGCTTCAGCCTGTGCCATGCTGAAGTGCTGTGAGTGCTTGGACATGTAACATGGACGCATAAACACATTTACTCTCTCTTCTGCCTGGCCACCTATTCTTTACCCCACAGCTAGTTGTGCTCCCTTCCCAATTTACTAATCTTTTTGCTAGAGACAGTACAGCAGCATCTTAAATCGGATATATCCAGCTGGGAACAGGGAAAGCAAATAGCTGGCAGCACCTCTGCCTTCCTCTAATGGTCCCAGCTTTCAGTTGTCTTCCCCCTTGCCAGCCGTCTGTCCTTCTTCTGCAAGCGTGGCTGGCTGCAGACCATCTGATACAAAGATGATGTCTGGCACCTCGTGCTCTAAATAGAGTCTCTGATGTAGCCCTTCATCCTTGCCAAACACCCCAGCGCTAGGCTAGATAAGGGAGAGCCAGGGCTGAATTGTGTATACAACTGTATTTCCCAGGACTAATACAAATATTTGGCCACATATTCAACCAGTGTTGAACCTAGCACCACTAGCTGCAGTGGACCAATGACTTTTCACATCAGTCCTCCTAAGCAGGAGCAAGCTGTTCACAGCACATGAACTTCTAAAATTCTTTAAGAAAGACCTATTTTCCTAGTACCTTAATCAGCCCTTCTTAGGGCAAAATTCCACTTTCATTTTATGGAGGGAACTTAGGAATAAGAAGTCTTATAAACAGCCAGCGAGAAAGCAGAATCAAGACTACTCCGAACTCCAGCCCCTAAACTGTATTATTTAGACTCCAAACTCTCTCACATTATATAGACTTCTCACGTATATCTGTGTGCCTTCACAATAATATTTATGTTTGTAGTTTCCCATTTTGTGCACACATGTTACTACCTTCCTCTCACAGAGAGCAGACATTCGCCTTTCGGCTATGTCCTCCTCTTCTACAGAAGAGGAAACCCCTCTGGACCATGGGGTAGGGCAGCATATAGGCTCTGCATACTTCCTCAGCAGCTACGTTTTGCAGCTACTTAGAAAAATGAGAAGAATTACAAAATTCTGAAAGTGTATCTGCTTGAAGAAAATTAACCTGTTTGCTTCCTTGAGTAGAAATGACCCTGCTCTAGTTAATAAAAAGATTGTTTATTTTTGGTGAATTTACATTTCTTGGCAGCTGAATGTCACTCCAGCTCCACTGCTACCCTGTCCCTCCCTTTCATGTGATCTGAAAGCAACTTTGGTTTGTTTCTCTCACTCACAGCAAAGCAGAGCTGCAATAACAGCAAATGGTCCTTGGAAATCACAGTCACATTAGGCTTCTGTTCAAATAGCTTTTAAGGCTGCGATAATAGGAGGCATTCCTAATAACTGGTGACTCAGTGAGACCCTGCACAGAAGGCCTCCAAATGACAGTACACAATTTAGAATTTAATCTAGAAACAGTGGCGGTGATGAGATTCCAGCTGGGGACCTTCTGGTCTAGAGGCCGGTGCTATACCTTCTGGTCTGGAGGCCAGTGCTGTACCAAACAGTCTAAAGCAACTACTTTACCCGACCAGAAAGGAGATAATTCATTCTTTTCCTCTGAACTTCACAACAACTTTCAGGGTGGCATTTGACCCATGAAGCGGAGATCGCCTTCATTGCCACCTCGACTCCGGAGACTCACCACACTGAACCATGGCACGTTAAATTGCTGATACGTGGAGACAGTCCAGTCATGCAGCATTAATATGAAAGTTAGTTCCTGAACACTGAATTTCAGCACACTTTGGTTCACAGGCCACCCGTATTGTGCTTTTGGACTGTCCTTGGTCTGCTATAAATCTAGACTGGATGCTCGCCCAGAGAGAGCAAAGACAGAGTTCGCCTCCTGCTCTCTCCCCCTCCCAGCACACTGCTTATGTTGAAATCACACAATGTTAGCATGACCTATGCTTAGCAACCCAGCTTACATAAAGAAAAGGTTTCTTTTTTGAGAGGACGAAGCTATGACCTCAGTGGCAAAACAAGTATATTTTATTTCTTAAAACATAGTCTACAAATCCTTGGTCTTTGCCTCTGTGATGTGCAAAGCGGGGGGAAATTCAGCACAGACTTGTCTTTCCAAGAAGAGCCGCAGTCCTTGGGTGGCCACTGGAAAACAGTGAATGGCCAGAGACAAGTACAGTGCTTGGAACGGGAGAGGATGGATGAGGCTCTCCTGGGTACAGGCATATGCTCCTACTTAATGTTCCTCTGATGTGCCCCAGTGGCATCTAGTAAGAACATCAGGAAATGTCTCACAAACACAACAGGGGCCTACAGGAAAGGTGGAGAGGGACTGTTTACAAGGGCAGTGATAGGACAAGGGGTAATGGCTTTAAGCTGAAGGAGGGTAGATTTAGATTAAATGTTAGAAAGAAATTCTTTACTGTGAGGGTGGTGAGGCACTGGCACAGGTTGCCCAGAGAGGCTGTGGCTGCCCCCTCCCTGGAAGTGTTCAAGGCCAGGTTGGATGGGGCTTTGGGCAACCTGGTCTAGTGGAGGGTGTCCCTGCCCATGGCAGGGGGGGTTGGAACTAGATGGTCTTTGAGGTCCCTTCCAACCCAAACCATTCTATGATTCTATGAAAGGACAACTTCACCTCAGGAAAGCAGGTTGAGAGAAGAAGTGATTCTGCTCAGATGGTTGTGTCCCATTTAGTGCAAAAATCTCTATGGAAAATAAACTTCAAAAAGCTAGAACAGCATTTACTAACTGGTGGGCTGTCAGAGCAAATACCAGTGTTTTGGAATTTATTCATTTTTTTACTACCAGTGGTCTTCCAATGGTTTGCAATATTTGCTAACATAGAGTAAGTTGAGTTATCCACAAATAGTTCAAAAATACAAAGAGTTCATTGCCCAGATATCTCTATTTAAAATAGATTTGCTTTTGTTCATCAGTGTAATGCACATGGCTGAGAAATGGCAAGGTGCCAAAATGAAACTGCTCCTAATTTTCAGAGGAGGCCACCGGCTAATTACACAGACTGCAGGTGTGAAGAGAGAAGCTCAAAGTAATCAATAGTAGTAATTAATCTGCTAGACTGGAGCTAAAGAGCTAACAGCTGGACATCAGAAATGGACACATGCAACAAGATCAGCAATAATTACCTCTTTAAATATTGAATTTCCATAGCAACAATTAAGCATATAAATAAAGGCTTGAAATCAAGGCTCCGAGGCATGATGCTGAATTGCAAACACAACATTCTTCAAATCAACCCTTTTAATAAAACAGTAACAATATGCTTGGGCTGGGTCGACTGGTCTCTGGTGCTAGCAGAAACTCAGCTTCTGCTGCCTCCAGATTTTTTGGCTCTTCCTCCTTGGCTGCTTCCAAACCCACAGGTTCTGCTGTAACTTCTCTTAGTTCAACTAGCATCTAAAGAGACCTGGCGCAACACGTGCCTGCAACTTACCCCCTCTCTTCTAAGGCTGTCCACCTTACAGCTTTGGCTTTTCCACCCTCTGGAGATGGTTTCCCTTCAAAATCCTCTGCTGAGGCACCATTTGGATCAGTATCAGTGCACTAGCTGGTAGGTCAGATGGTCAAGTGCCAGAGTCACAGCTCTGCTGGGAGAAGTTCCTCTGAGCATCCTGCCACCGTGGGAATTACTGCCACCACATCTCCTGGAAGCACCCAGAGACCTTTCCTCATGTCTCATGTCATGGGCCCACAGAGCGTTTTGTTCCCCCAGCACCTTTGTGGGGTCAGAAGCACCTGCAGAAATGGATACTCATTTTCCCTTTTGGCTTAATGGCACAGCTTCATCACAAGAGCACTGCCTGCCACGGAGGCTGGAGATGCCAGGAAGCCTTTATTAAGCTTAGGCTAATCTTCTCAATAAACGTCACTTTCTGATGTATACTGTCCTTGCTTATCTCAGTGGAGATGTCAAGGCCATCTTCCACTGGTCTGAACTTTCTGGAGTAGGGAGAAGAGGCACAAATCTGCTCTTCGTTATGTTCTTGTGTGTCTGTGGGACCGGAGATGGCTCTCCGCAGGCTGCACCTAACCCGGCAGAAGCCGCAGACCACGTTACTGCACAGTTTGGAAGAGTTTTAGCAATTGAAGCAGCTGAGGCCAGTCTGCCTCCGGCTCCACCCTGCTTGTAAGTTTACTGCAGGTATGAGGTGCCTTCTCCTTCCCAAGAGTTAAATACGGTCTTTCCAACATATTTGACAGGCCACATATTAACTTACACCCCAGTAATAAATCAGAAAAAAAAATAAAAATAAATCCACTCAGCAACTATGAGCAGAGGCTGTATGAAACACTTCCAGAAGTATTATCCTCCCTACATCTGCTTTAGCACAAGGTAAACTAAATCACACCTACAGAAATCCAAAGAAAAAAGAAATCCTAAATTACGTACTTCATTTTGATCCTTACATTTCCAGAATAAAACCTGGAGCTGGATGAAAACTCAGGGAACTGTTTTTAGAATTTTTATCTTAAGTTTTCTGCACTTTAAACATTTCTTTCTCCAATTATTTATCATTTCAGAGTTTTCCTGCTTTCCATGATTTTTTATTTTTTTCCTTAAAATAGCTGGAAGTAAAGGACCCATTTCTGTAATCTAATACTGGGTCCAGTTAGATAACTCAGCGGAGGAACAGAAACCCCTTGAACTTTCCACTGGTTTCAATGAAACTTTATAAAGGTCCACGTTAACTGTTATTAAGGTAGGATGGGAACCTATATTTTGTGTCTCAGAAGGCGGCAGCATTTTGTAATTACCCTCATGTATTGATTCCCTGAATGCCAGTAATATTTCTGAATCTTCATGGTCTGTAAATATTTCTACACACTGTATTTCAAACTCTTCTGTAGTATTGATTTGCGATGTACCTGTCATGCTGTGATATTTTACCAGTAGAGTGCTTTTGCAGCTTTGGTACTTGCTGTGTTTCTTGCCTTTCTAACAACTATGCAGCAGTTCAACTCTCTTGTGAAGAAGCATTGCCAGATATTACCAACACATCCTTTGAAATCTTATTTAAAAAATTATTTAAAAAATGTGATGTGCTTGACTGAGTAACACATTTGACTTTGTATCAGGCACATATGAACTATTAGCTCAACTCAGCCACTAACCTAAAGCCAGTATGATGAGGCTCACCTGCTTCTCTCCCACGCTTTCCTCCATGGAAGAAGCAGCTCAGCCCTCCTTGGTGACACACATGCCACTGCCATTGAGAAGTGTTTGGCAGAGGTAGAAACTGGAAGAAAGCTTCTTCCTGAGCTCCGCTCTGAGCAGCACCTATGATCCCATCTGTCCTGGTGTCTCGGTGGTTGGGTGCTGAGGACTGAGGTCCAGAAAGCACAGAGGTGCCTGGCCTTGGAGGAGGGGAACCAGCCCAACAACAACCAGCTGGAAAAAAAATCAGCAGATCCAGCCCTTCAGTGCCTCATACCTTACATCTTCTGAAAAATTATGCATATATGTGGTGTGAAATGCTGCCATTCTGGTTCAAGGATAAAAAAAAAAAGGAGCCCACAGGGAGGTCAGCACTGTGGGGCTGAAGAGCGGGGTTTGTTCTTAGCTCCACTATAGCTCTCCTGTGAGACTTTAGCTAAATCGCTTGCACCTACCTTGCTGTACCCATTCATTGCTATGTTGGGAAGACATGTGAAGAAGTAATGTCATATTCTTTCCTGAATCTCCCTCTTGGGTTTCACGAGAGGGGATCTCTTTCTTAGGGAAGTTTGTCTAGATTAAGCAGAGAAGTCAAGATTAGCCTTTCCCCACACAAAAAATGGGCAGAATATGCACAGTGGGGACCAACATCTGTGTTAAGGTCCCTCTGTATCACTGTACAGCTACAACAACAGTGCTCACTAAGTCAGGCACTCACGTTGCCCAACTGTTAGAGGATTCAGAGAACAGGGTACTTGACCCCAGCCCATCCTCAGAGTCTTTTTCCCAGTGGCTTTTCTTGTGCCGCATCAGTAGTCCTCTTCGCATACAGGAACAAAACTGGAAAAAGCCTGTGAAACACCTTCTCTCCTTCCATCATTCAGGATATACCAGGAATCCCTGTCAGCGACTTGAGGAAACAGGGAGGCAGAGAGAAGGAGGGGTCCGGCTGTCTCAAGGCACAAACATAATAATGGCAGCTATTCACTCTGCCCAACTCTGGGCAGTAAATTCAGGTGCTGAGCCTGAAGGAGATAAGTCATCCTAGGCTGCCCATATATTGAGGTAAGAAGGTCTCCCTTTGAATTTGTACTCAGAGGACTATATTAAACTGTTTGTTCCCTCCTATCTGGTACACTAAGCCTCCTGAAATGCACAGGGTTCAAAGGTAGATGGGTTTTAAGTTAACATTAGCATATGCTTAAAAGTGGTGTTTAACTGTAAGTATTTTGATGGAGCAACAATTAATAAAATACAGAGTGGAAAAATAATAGGTTTTATTAGTAGCACAGCTGGAAAACAAGCTAGGGATGGGAAAGGGATCCTTCAGTTTCTTTCCTGTATAACCAACTTTTGGGGAAGAAACCGCAATAAACTAGCAGGTCAGTGTCAGTTCATCAGAAAAAAATACCAAGGCTGCCTTTCTCAGGATATTTTGAGCGCGTTCACACTGGAAATAAGCAAGAATAAGAAGTCTCATGACATTTCTGCCAATTCATGTCTGGATTGCATTATAATTTGAGAAAGACATCGAGCCCCTCCCAGAACGGGGAGTTATTTCCATGAAGAGTTGTGAAAGAGAGCCAAAGCTTAAAGCGGATGGAGGGAGAAGCAGGCGCGGTGCAGCCCCAGGAACCCCGATTGCCCTACAGCAAGCAGGGCAGCCCCTCCGGGTCCTGCTGCTGGTGGCTGGGGAGAGAGCTGGGAGACCCCTGCTCTTGCTAAAATCCAGGCATCTGGTTTCAGTGCTGAAGTAGGAGTTTAGAAGCTTAATTTTAAAGACACTTCTCTCTTAAAAAAAAAAAAAAAAAAAAAGACAAAAAATCCCCGACAACTTGCCCTCTCCTAGTTCACATCTCCCTGTGAAGGATATTTACTCAGGCTCACAGCAGCCTTGGCTCTCTCTGTCAAAAGAAAAACTCTCACAGAGAAATTACCCAAAAAAAAGTCCACCACTGCTGCTCTAGATTGCACCTGGGGGGACCTCCTCTCTTCCCCTTGATCAGAGCACAGTCCTAGAGACATTAACTTTGCTGGGCAAAAGATAACTTCTGCAAATATTTTTTGTGCAATATGAAAGAGTTTACAAATCGCCCAGCCAGTACAAGCTTGCACTCTGCAGAATCAAATTGACTTGGGTCAGGTGCCTATACACAATGTTCAGGTACATATGTGCCCACGTGTGTATATGTACACCCACATGTGAACAATAAACAGCTTTGTAATTATAGTTTCATTATAAAATAGCCTTTCATATAAGCTTTTTTTTTTTTTTTTTTTTTTAAAAAAAGTCGAGCTTAAACAGCCCTCCTCTCCATGTTTTCTCCTGGTCAGATTATGGTTTGCCACTGCATAGTTGGCTTATTAACTCATTCTGTGCTTTCTGTAAGTCTTTTGACTTTCTCCTCCCACAGCACACAAGATACACACACACACAGAAGAGAAATTAGCGGGTATGGTTGGTCCTCTGTCGTTGGTGGATCCTTACAAGTACATCCTCTAGCAGGGTTCACATGCTCCCTGGGCTGGCAGCCAGCCAGCAAATCCCTGAGACACAAAGTGAATGAGGAACCACGGCATTGTGTGCTGACAAAAAAGGACCGTTCCTGATGGAAGAAGAGACCAAAATTGGCTGCATAAAAATCTCACATTTGTTTGCCTAGCAAATGCCACCTTTATGGCATAGTATTGACTAGACAGAAAGATTTGCCAGGTGCTTTTGAAGGCATATCTAACCCAAAGAAGCCACCAAAATGACCCTAAAAATTGCTAAGGATTCTTTGGGTTTATTGCATTCACGAGTTCCCCTGCTCATGCTCCAACCTCAGGCAGACCCTGAGTACCTCTTCCCTCACATTCATCCTAGCCCCTCTGCAGACTGCGTTGCTTATGACCAAACACAACACGCAACTCATTCCTTTTTGCATGCTACGTAGTCATTTCCAGAATAAATGCCCGCAATAGGTCATCCGTGGGATATGCATACTTTGGGTAGAATAAGCACTGAAGTTCATATTCCTGCATGCCATCATAAGCCACTCACATAATGACTTTGTGGGAGAATATTCATTTTATCAGACCAGCTAGGCAAACCGAAGTGGCATTACACAGGCATCCATCTCCTTGGATGTCTACGCATTAGAAAAACACTGTCACATCACAGAGCTGCTGTTGAGTGAGTGTTAAGGTAAAAACACGTATCAGTGTGACATATCGCAGCCTCTAGATATTAAAGGAGACATTTCAATAAGGTCACATGTCTAGCGCCAGCAGACAGGCAACTCTTTGCAACCCTTGGAAATGACCCGGTGCTTAAGAGAGACAGCCATTTCAGGGAGACTGACATGATATGATTATACCCTGTATTGAAGCACAGCTCCACAGCTAAATGTACTACCCAGCTCACAAGGACTGAGAATTGAACTCATTTCTGTTTCCACATATCTCCAACTGAAGTCATTGCATAGGAGTGGAGGTGTTTTCACAGAAAAAGGGGTAGCCGAGTCTTTTTCAGACTAGTAAATTGTAAAGCACTGGGACTACCCTATTTGGAGATGAAAAATACACAAGAGAAGCCTAGAAGTCATCTACTGTGACTGTGCAAATATCTGGCCTATATAAACCTAAGTCCTCATTGCTAGTGTCACTGTCTTCCTTCCAAGTGTTATTATGTCTTCTCAGGCTTGAGCTGTAAAACACTCCGAGAGTGGAACATTTCCTACTTTGGTCTTACAGAGCATCTGGTGCCACGAGGCCCGAGCCCCCGCGCTACCAAAACACAAATAACATCTTGAACGTTGCTGTTGGGTACATGATTTATTGCTTCTGTTCTCGTTCAGGCTGACGCTGAGGACACCCAGTCTAAAACAAGATGACAGCTGTACAGTCTTGAAGCTCTTGATTCTCCACATCTGTAGACTGACACCCGCCCCCGCGCTGCCTTGCACCATTTAGTGGGATGCGGCACGAGGGCTGAACCTCTCCATCCCACCACACACCACTCACGTACCTGTTCATGACCGCTTTCTCTTTCCACAAAGTTAACATCTGCAGTATTTAGCAAAACTACACGTGTACAACGCTTGCCATGCCGTTCACACAGGAAATCAAAACTGTTTATTTTTGCAACAGGCAAATTGTGGGCTAATTTATACAGATGTATTTATTCAGTGACTCATTAACAGTAAGTATCAGGAACCTAATTTACTGCAACATCAGCCCACAGATTGTGGCAAATTACGTTACGCAGAGAAGCAGGACCCAGGTCTGTCAGAACTGACTTTTAAAGTTGGGGTTTATTTTTAGCATCCATTTCACAGCCAGCTTTCTCCAGCAGGATGGGTTCTGTTGGTACTCTCAGCCAATGCTTACCCAGCTATCTTCAAGTCGGTTTTATTATTACTAGTATCATTATTTTTTGTTCTAGTGACAAGACATAAGTGTTCCTGAGGATGAAATAGGAAAGCACGTAGGGTCCAAGTGCTTTAAAAGGACCTCAATAAAATGATGTCAACGATTGATTTCTTATTCTTCTATCAAACCAAAAATATATTGCTTCAGTGGTTTAAGGAAAGGAACTATTTAGATTGATTTAAAACAGGTTTTAAAATTTAGATTTACTTAGTAAACAAACTTTCTCTTCAGCTCCAATTTGCAAAAGTTTGTATTTAAGGCACTCATAATAAAAGAACATAAGTAAGGATTAGCATACAGACACCCTGCAGAAGGAGAACATTCCCCTTGCCTGCAATGGTCTAGTGGCCAGACTATTCACGCTAGAGGCAAAAGAGCTTTTTTCTTCCCTCCACCTGACTCAAAGAAATTAAGCCATGGTCTCTAACCATCAGGAGAAAGTTATAACCATCAGGTAGGCTGCAGGGCATTCTGAGAAAGAGTTTTTCCTTGAGTGTCTCCTATTGGAGCTGTTCTACTTCTCAATGAATATGCATAGATTCATTAAGAGACAGAAAAAGAGAGACTAATTAGTACACTTAGCTAGGAAGGCTGAGTACCCAGTCCCAGTCCCTGCTCTAGTGAATATCTCATTATCTGTACGAAGAGGAACCAGGGGCAAAAGACAAGTTACAGACATTCCCCTTTCCAAGCCGGAGCATCCTATAGCTTGGCAGGCAGAGAAGGTCTCACGTGCACGGCCACATCGTGGTTGAGCGCCCTGAGAATTGGACTCAGCACTAAAAGGCAATTCATAATGATCAATCTGACCTAGAAAACTCTTTCTTTCCCCCAATTTTAAGTATTTAAGGGGGACAAAAGAAAGGGAAAGGCAAAAAAGTCCCATTCTGATTTCGAGACGCATATTCAGAAAGCCCCTAAAGCCAGCATTGCCTCCCCAAAGCCTCAGACCACAAGTCCCCTTCCTTACTACTCCAGATTAACACCTGTTAGCTTGGCCAGATGCTCCCAGAGTTTTAAAATATAAACAATGTGTATGTTTTGAATACTAAGGTTTTCCTCTCACCATGCCATTCCCAGATTGACACATGCAAGCTTTAGTGTAAGTATTCATTTATTGCTTGCATTTAAATTTATACACAGCCCATAAGAGATTAATACATATCCATGAACTACACTTTTATATCAGTCAGATCAAAATTAATGAAACCAGTCAAGTAAGTAGTTGGCTGTTCTACATGTTTTTATTCTAACATTATCTTATTACACATTATACTACCCTGAAAGTGTTTTAATGTATTTTGTATGTGTTGTGAAATGCTTTTGTGGTCTCTTGCCACTGCACCCTGGTGAAAAACGCCCCCTGGTTAGAAGTGTTTGAATAAATTACTAAATCCAGCACAAAGGAAGAAAGCCAGTACAGAAATTGGGGAGGAGGAGAAATCAGTGCGAGGAGAGAATATATTCTTAGACACAAACTCCCTTGCATAATACTTTGTTCAATAGATTGCATTTTTCTTTAGCACTGAGGGAAGAGGCTTTTTGCAGATTAGAACATTTTGAGCATTTGATGGAAGGCAGGGAAAGTTTATTTATAAACAGAACCACAAAGGAACAATAGGCACTAACATCTGTAGTCACTTGTGAGTTATGTTTCTAAGTGTCAGCCTAAGAATATGAATTATTTCTTTGCAGACCATCCAGTTCATCACCCGGCTCAGGTCAATGAAAGTAAGAGCCTCTGCGCTACCTTTATTTGTCTTCAAGACTAACCTTGTGCAAGACAATGACTTTTTTGCTTTGTTTTGTTTTAAAGAACAGACATACTGTATTTCTGAAGAGGTTTAAGTCATGAAAAAAAAATCATTTCCTCTAACCCTTCTTTTTCTCTCAAAGTACAAAACAGTGCTCCACCTGCTAACACTCATGGACCAATAACTTAAATTTTTGGCATTTATTTATAGACTCAATAGCTTCATCCACACCTGCTTTCCCTTTAATGAGTTGGCTATCTAAAGGCTGCAGACTGGCTGCTGCCAGCTTCCTGTACTAATAGGAAGATCATTTAGGGCTGATGTAAAAGCACAAAATAAATAAATAAAAAAGATCTCATGCAGAAACACTAACAAGGAAAATATTAACACAAAAGGGGGGAAAAAATAACAAAAACTGAGAGGGGCGTGCATTGTTGGGGAGCGTTGGTTGGTTGTTTTTGTTGGATTTTTCAAGTCAAATCTGAGAAACATTTAAGCCTGTAAAGGTCTGTAGGGTGATAAATAAGCAGTGCAGGGCCTCAATTCAGTACCATTACACGACTTTCAAGGAGTTTTGGATCACCACAGAGGAGATGAAATCTCTATAAGATGTGTAGTGGGAGGAGGCTAAAGAGAGCTATTGTGGTGGTAGGAGCCAAACTATTATTAGATTAGCTATTACCCAGAGGGAGGAAAATGCTTGAGAGAGATTTACTTTCCACAGTGCTATCAGCTGAGTCGCTAGAATAGTAGGCGTTTGAAGACTAAAGTGACAGGAACATTGTAAGCACCTAAATGGGCAGGGAATGGTTGTGGGGTTTGGGTTTTTTTGAAGAAAGCACTTGGGTCTTGTTTTTCTGGGCTAGTAACACAGGACCAGCATTTACTACATTTATCCAGCACACATCCTTGCAAAAAAAGTTAGTTTCTCACCTCCAGATAGGGACCATGTCGAGGCAACACCCAGTTGCAACTTGCTCCCAACCCAATTCAAAGGATGGGATTAGCTTCGAGCAAGGGCTGCAAGTTGCGCAGAAGATGGTGGTTTTCTTCAGTGCTCTGCTGCTTTTAAGTTCCTGCCTTAACACATAGGGTACAGCACCCAGCACAAGGACACCCTCATCCATCTTGTACCCTCTAGACAGAGCCGTAATTACAAAGTCTGGTCCTACCACTGCTCAGACCTTTCAAAGTTTTATTTTTAGGAGAGTAGCTCTAATAAAGCACTCAAGTTTTACTGTTTCCAAGGCTCAAGGAAAAAAAAATTGCCTTGTGGTGCATGTTAGGACAAGAGGAAAAGAAAACTGTGTAATTAAATACCTAAGGATGAAATAGAACAAGTAGGATAGTAAGAATTAATTACTCATCTGAGGGTTTGCTTTGACCTGCTGTTCTGCAGTCACACCTATTTTACTATTATGTTTCAATAACCCATTTTGTTCTGCTCCAAGGCTCAGACCTATGATATTACATTAGATGAATTTCCCACGTTGTTCTTTTCTGTTTGGAAAGTGATATAATTATAGCGACTGATTTGGAGAGCAATAGGTTGAAAATGTTGCCTGAGGCGTACCAAAGTCCTGTGACTTGTTAATAAGTCACTTCTCTCCCAGAGGCTTTTTTAGCTACTTCTTGAAATAACAGTAGTGTTTCATTGCAACATTTTCCTAATATTGTGGGTACCCTGAAAACAAAGGGTAAGAGAAGATGTTTGGGTGTATCTGTTGTAGCAGAGGGCCAGCTTAGCCTTCACAAAGGCTAAGAAGCCTTTCCTGTTAAAAGGTTGAATCTTCAAAGAGGTCTAAAATACCTGCCAACTTAGACTACCTGCGAATTCACTGTGCTTCAAAAAGGCCTGTTTGTCATCTGAAATCAGGGGCTTTTGAGAAAAGGTGACTTGAGATGCCTCTCTGACACACACAGCCTGGGGCTTAAACCTCCCAGCTCCAACCCTACCCCTGGGAGGGGGCTGTGCCAACATCGCTACCAGGAGCTCACTGCAACCCTCACCCGCCTAAAGGCTGCCCAGAACGGCCTCCAAGCAAGGGCATCGCAGACTCTAGTGCACCCAGACCCTTCTTGCCAGCCAGGAAGATGTTTGACACATACTACACCCATCTGCAAGTGCCTCTAGGTTGCTCCAAGCTTGAACCCCAGCGGGATGGGTGGTACGTGCTCAGACCTGGAGCCCTAGCTCTTCAACCTGTGTTGGGACAACACAGGGGCCAGGACTTGGCCCCAGGTCAGCTCCAAAAACTCCGCTTTGAAGAGAATCACAGAGGAGCTTAATATACAGCTCCTGAGGTACTAATGCTTTAAGGGCTTGGGAAATGGACCAGGCCAGAGATACAGGCAAGTTTTACATCTTGACAGAAATGCAGAGAGGGGGAAAACCAAAGATGTATCAGCCAGCTGTCACAAGCTTCAAGCTGTTACAGCCACCACAAAAGAAAGCACTGAAGACTTGGAGAGACAGACCACAGGTTTGAATTCCCTTCCTCTTCTGCTAGCCCACGTGTATTTCAAAACACGACTATAACTTCCATTCCACAGGAACGAAATTTATTTTGTCACACAAAAAAGAACACAACCACTTAATCATAAGACTTCCCATTTCCTCTTCAGTGATATTGAGTAAAAACCTATATGTTAACTTAAGTAGTTGAAGTCATCACTATTTTCAACAACAACAAAAAATACCATTCCTATTACTATTGAACAAACCTAGGGAATTCATTAACTATGTTTGCTATCAGAAAGTCTGGGCTGCCCAGTAGTATGTACCACTCTGGATAAGCAGTCCTTTGGAAATAAGAAAATTCAGCTGTTCCCTGACCTCAGTTCCCCAATAACACGCTTTGTAGATGCAAGGAAAGGGAAAGACTGATGACCATCATGTGACAGCACCTGATACCTTCCTTCTGCTAATGCTACCTGTGCTGTAGGTGTGCTGGACCAAACAGAAACTGCACACATCTACCCCATGCCCAGCTACATAGCCTACAGCAGCACCTCAGCCCAGCACTAAACCTCTAAGTCAATATTCTCTTATGCCTTGCTGCTATTAAATCTCCACTGCTAGATTTTTGTCTCTTTGCTGCATCTCAGTGTTGCAGTGAAATTCCCAAGTTCCCCCGGTACATAGGTGCTGTTTCCCTTTATGTATGCATACACACACACAGGTATGTGCATTCAGCTTCTCCTCCCTCCCACCCTGAAATTTTTTCTTATTATCCTCCAAGCTCTGCCAAACTCCAGCTAATCCTCCCACCGTTCAATACTGCTCCAGCTAATACAGTGACTGCAGCTGGAGTGGTTGCAGATAATTCCCAGTGAGCACTGCCAGCTCCAGGGGGGCAGAGTTAATGTTTTATTGGCATGTACCTTGATTCTGTATTTCCTGGGTTTGAATTTTCCACTTGGAAAGGTCTCTGCTACAACTGGGTCATCTTAACTCTGCATTAATAGGGATTTTTTTTTTTTCCCTCATAACCCTCAGAGCTTCTTTGTGGTAAGGTACCTGTAATTATCTTCAAAGACTTTCTTTCAGAGTTTTTAGCATCTTGTGTTGCGTATCGTTTCTAGAATCAAACTGAGATTTGTAAAGCAAATTACAAATCCCAAATACTGACAACAGTCTAAGCTAACGCCGAAAGCTGTAAATGTAACTTGACCAATGAAGTCATCCACTTACAAACAAGCACACCTCTGCAGCATCACAGAGAAATCCCTGTACTAGGGGTGGGAAAAGAGGCTCCACAGGTGCTGGGACAACTGGACAGAGCCAGGAGCTCACTGCTTTTTTCAGGCAAGTATTCGATTGCTAGGAGGCATACTCCAGTCACTTAGAGCAATGACAGTGCAGCAAGTTTGAAAGTCCTGGTGGGCTTTCAACCACCACCACCCCTAGTTACATGGGATGAGCATCACCCTCATTTTCTGCCCTTGTCGGCAGCCCCACTGATGCAGCCCAGTGCGAGGAATCAATGACCTCCCCTCCATCGGCTAAGCAGTGCCTTCCCTGCAAGCAGCTGGGCAGGGTGGACATCCCTGGTGCCACACACCTCCCTGGGCCCCAGCACATGGCCAGCCAGCAGGAGCTGCCACAAGGGAAGCCAAGCAGAGCCCGCAAGGAGCTGCTTGGCATTGTACAAGCCCTACCAGACCAGTAGTGCTAACACTTCATCCTCTCAAGCCTAGGGAGAAGCCCGGCAAGCACACGTCACCATCTAGAATAAACATCTACAGGGCCTGGTTGACCAGTCCTTCAATCCTACATCTACCCAATGTGCCCACGGGGGGGTTTCTTCAACCTTATGCCAAACCAGAGCATTATAACTTCATTCTGGTGGTTTGGCACAATTTCATGATTCTCCCTTGATTCCCCAAGCCTTGTAAAATGTAAGCTTCCCATTGAGACTGAAAAGAGAGTGAACCAGGTCCTGCAGGTTTTCCTTTTCATTGTTGCTCAGCTGTAAATCATTATACAGCAGGCAAGGCAAGAGAGCATACAGCCCCCCGGTTGCTACAGAGATGAGTGGGCAGCGCCCGATCCACCAGCCAACCCTGTTACAGGTACCTGCCCTTGTAAAGGGAAGGTCACTATTAGACAGCTTGCAGCACGCCATCAGCATCAGTGGGTACCAGCAATGCACAAGGTAGCAAGACCTCCTCCTCCAGTCTCCCTGACTGCTCTTTTCATCGCTTTTCTGCAAATTGACCAACCCTCCAGCCACATAGCAAAGGTTTCCTCCCACGTACCGTTGTGTGAGTGTCCTCCCACCCAATGCCTAGAAGAAAGTCTAACCTGATGTGGCAGCAACTTGAACCATTCCAAAGCACTTCATCTCGACATATGACAACCTCACCAGCACTATTATACATGAAACACACTCACCCACGCGTGAACGGTCACTCACAGGTGACTGCTTCCGGGATGGCTTAAAAGCAATCCTAGGTTCAAGCCGGCTATAGTATATATAAAAGCTTGGAGCTGGAGTTTTCCTTTATCATCACTTAAGAACATGACAGCCTTCACTAGGCTGAAGGCTAAATGAAGTGGACAGAGTAGTTTATACTGACCTTGATCAGAGGTTGCTCATTCAGCAGTACAGGAGATGTCAAAATTCGGCCAAGCAGCCATTTCTCCAGGACGCCCCAGTTGTTTCAACAGTGACAACCATTGGGTAATATACTACTTTTCCCTCTCTCTATCCTCCCCCCCACCCCACCCCAATGTCACTGGGAAAAAAAAAATCCTTTAGCTATTAAATAAAACAACCGATAGCTTTGACTCACCCTTTTGAATAAACAGGCTTGAGCAAAGGCTATTTCTCAGAAAAATTCTCCCATGTCCTCTGTGTCCTACCCTATCCTGCTGCAGTACAACTTGGATTTAAATTCCTCAACTAAAGTGTTTGGCTTCTGCATTCCATACAAAAGTTTTTAAGTAGAGACCTCTTTTTATCTATTCCTACAGCTGCTTCTTACAATTACATTAGCTATCTATTTATTTTCCTGCTTGGAAAAAAAATAAAATAGTCAAACTAAGAAACTCACCATTATGTCTCTTAAAGTATATATGCTCTTTTCTATAAAGCTCTGCAAATTCTACAGACCTTCATCCCCTGCTTCTCTTAATAAGGCTCATTTTAAAGGGCACCAATGTTCCCAAGGAAATGGTGCTGCCTTCTCTCACAGCACCAGAAAACGCATTTCAAACATAAACAAGCTAGCAGCAACCATATCTTTGTTTGGCAAATGGAGTAGTCTCATCACTTAGTCCTGTTCATAGCAACACACAAAGGAGTACTCTGTAGCCAGGGGTAATAGCTGATCCCATAATCTGGCACTAACACTTAGAAAGATTAATTACCCTATTAAGATCTTAGACACTACTAAGAAAATCTTTGTATAAACCTTTTAACTCACAACAAATGCAGCATATTTGGTGCCATCAGTTTGTTGCACAATAAAGGTTCTCACCCTCCCACACTTGTTCAGTTTTGTCTCTGTCTCCCATACTATATAAACACACACACACGTGCTCACACACACAGATTTTTTTTTTTCCTCTTTTCCTTTTTTTTTTTTCTTCCTCCTGTTTTCCCAATACAAAGGAATAAAGTACAAGTGTGTTTGGAGCAGATAAAGTAAAAACTCCTTCTGTCCCCAAATTGGCTGCCTCAGAGATTAACCAGCAAGAGCAGACACTCGCTGATTCAAAGGCTGCTGCTGTGTCAGAAACCAGAGGCACCTAAGCAGATTCAGGTTGTAATCCCTACGCAAATTATGTATCTAAAAATATGAGGAGGGTTAAATTATTAAAGAGTGTTATCAAAGACACCTTCTGAAGTACATCGTTACTGATTAGCGCCATCAGATGCCAATGCAAAATAGCTTGTCACCTTGGCACGGCCTCCCACTTCCACGCTATCTCACTCTCTCACTCTGTCCTTCTCTGCCACGTCGTCACCAGCAAGAAAAGCCGCAACAGTGTGAACAGACCTAGATAAAGCGAATGTGAGTCATCCAGCAATGTTTAAGATCACCATTATTGCCTCGGCTACCCGTAAGGCAATTGCACGTGATTGAAGTCTGGCGCAAGAGAGAAACATGTGCTTCAGGTGCAGCCTGCGGGGAAGCGGCCGGTGGCTCTCCCCCGCTGGGAAGCGAGTGGGAGGATGCAGGGAATAACGCTTTACCTGCGCCCCGCTACCCTTATTCACATCTGGGGACCAAGCACCGGGCTTTTCACTCGGGAAACGCTTGGGCTGCAAGTCAAAGGCGCGGTTTAACGTTTCGCAGTCCTTTTCTGAGGAAGCACTTCCAAAGAGAGCATCGTAAAATCTTTCATGCTTCTGTCTCACAAAGGAAATGGTGGGAGCACCTCCTACCCTAGATTCTAAACATAACGGGCATCAGCAGTAATTGCCAACAAACTGCCCATACTACAAAGATCACATCTGTTCTGATACATCCCCTCTGAATGCTTGTTGCCTGAGCTTACTATTTTGATTTCAAAACGTATCTGAAGAAGCTGACCTTGGGAACATACCAGGAATCCAAAAAAAAAATAACGTTCACATCCTAAAACATAGTTTTCTTATTGCTCATCACAGCTTTTCTTGATAATTGCTGGGCCTAAGTTTTGTCAAGGATGATTTCATCTGTCAGAGGCCGGTGCGGATGGGTGAGCGGCCATCGTTACTGGGACACAGGGAACATCCGACACAGCTACAGCCCTTTACCGGGAGTTGTCTGAACAGCTTTTGTTATTCACATCAGCCATCAGCCACACAAGTAGCTGCTGCTTTGCAAAGCAGACCCCAATGCCTGAGCAGACTCACTGCGTTTCCAACGCTTTCCCTGTGAACACTCTCAGTAGGGTATAACCCAGCCTCGCTATGCAATCACGTTGTTCATATAAGCAGTCAATGACATTATTTGCACAAGCCTATGCCGAGGATGACCCATTTCTTCCTCCCTGACATCTGGTAGGTTTTGTGCAACTCAGTGGCCAGGACAGAGTGCAGTAACTCTAATAATCTTCCGCTGCCGCATCCAGGTCCCTTTCAGTGCCTTATGGCCCGCGCTGCTCCTGCCGCAGCGATTATGGAGACAGCAGTTGTGCTGTAATTAGGATCCTCCTGGGCCAGCCAATCTGAATTAGCAGCAGAGGCCAGCTGCTCCGCTGCCAGCCAGATCTTTTTGGCACACCCTCCTCTCGGGCATTCGTCCCCTCCTGGAACCCATCCTCTCTTCCCGACCGCCGGCAACACTCGGGCAAGCTTTCCACGAAGAAAATTGCCTCCTTTCCACCGCTGCCGGCCCCGGCCAACGCTGCAGCCGGCTGAGGCTTTCCCAGAGGAAGGCTGAGCCCGAAGCACCACCCAACGCCCTGGTGTCCCATCCCACAGGGACCTGCTGCTGCTTCAGCCCTTCCATGTTGTTTTCACTGCCAGATGCCACCTTTTGCACATAGTGGATGTGCACATTTCTTTTAGTATCAAAAGATAAAGGGCATCATATGCTCAATATTGCTCTACCCTGTCTTATTCCCCTCCAGACAACGACCCAGACAGTTACAAGTGTGACCACCTCCAAGTCACACATTAAGAACCTCTCGTTATGGTTTCATCTTTCAATTTTTTCCAGAACTGGAGTCCTGTGCCGTTCATATTTCCCTTCATTAAGGAAAGAAGGAAAAAAAATAATAGCCTGTACTTAAATAAATAAATAAATAAAAAGACCAGACACAAACCCACACATGTGCCTTTTCCCTTTTGATTTGTTACTGTCTCCGTTCAGGATTCAGCGACAGACAAGCCATGGTCACGGCCGTTCTTGGTCAGTATTACTTCCTCTTTTATTATTATGAATTATTTCCATATTGCAATGAATTATTTGTCTTGCCTTTTTTTCTTTCATTTTAAACATTATTAACCAAAAATATCAGTCTACTGTTATCCCTCAGGAGCAACAGTCTCCCAAGAGGTGACAGCACCCTTGCCTGCAGTGCTGTACAGCACTGTGTTATGACCATGACCATCATAAGAAAAATCTACAACAGAGATGCGCCCTTCGTTTTCTTAGAGCCAGTAGCTCATTCTGGCACGCCTGCTTTCACCCTTCCACGTCATGTAGGGGAGATGGACAGTCCCCTCAGCAGATGAAGTCAAAACCACCATAGCTAGTCGGTGCCATTCTGGTTAGGAAAGCTGACCTCAACTAGCTTCATAACCTCAAGTTTAGGAGGGATTGGTAAAGAGCTACCAGGTTTCATGAAACAGGTTCCAAAAGCAGGAAAGTTGTTCCCTAGTACTTCAGTAGGAGCAGGTTGACTTTACAACTGTGTTCCTGGGTTGAAATTGCCATCATCTTTCTCTGAAAAATGTATTTCAAAATTACTATGCTTTCAAATAGAAAAAAGCATCTATGGTACACTGCTTCAAGAATACCCATAAGTTTTATCACCATTTGTTTTCATTATTTTTTTTTCATTAAATTAGCTTTTTAGACATATATGTTAGAGAGTGAGAACAGCCTTTCCTTAAACTGCATTTTTTTGAATGGCTTGATATGTTTAGCCACACTGAACTGGCCACATCACAGATTATGAAGTTAAAAGATATACAAGACCTGATAGGCATTTTGAAGGAGAATATATTTGGGGAGATAACACACATATTCCCCCTCAGTTCAAAAGGGTACAAAAGCACACCGCCGTATGACATTCAGCACCCATGGCACGTGCTAACTTCTCTCAGCCCATCACCCACCGATTTAGTTACCACAGGGGTAGGACGTGACTCTTTTGCCACTGCAAATTTCACTTCCCACAAAAATTACCCCAAAGAGCATGTCCAGAATTTGCTGGTGGCCCTGGAGATGTCTGCAGCCTGCCTGGCTCTTGTGGTCCCCCTCCTTCAGCGGGTATGGGGTGCTACGCAGAGCTTTCCGGAGCGATGCTCCCAGACCCGGCTCGCAGCAACCCGCGAGGATGCGCACAAGCCCTGGTTTGCTGCCATTAAAGAAAAACAGCCCACCTACCACATTTTTACCTGTTCCTCATAAAAACATGCTAGAAGAGCATTTGCTGCCCTGCCTGGAGCGGGTGGACGGACAGACGGAGGGGGAGCTCGGAGAGGAGCGCGGGGGGGGGGGGGATAATTCCGTGTAGTTTCCCTCCCTCTAGCGATGGAAACCGAGATTGCGGGTCACTCCTCCTGTGCTGGAAGAGCACAGGAAGAGGCTATAAGGAAATCCCAAAAAGTTAGTCACCTCACATTACGCTAGAGGAGCGGGCTGATTTCTCAGACCAGCTCCTGGAGCCCAGTGCAGGAGGGGTGTGTGCCAGGAGACCACCAGGTCCCAGCCCGGGGGCTCGGGAGCCCGGTTGCCTGATCTCCACTTGCAAAGAAAACCCCTCTGCCAAAAATTAGGGGCAGAATTTTCAGCTTTGACCTAAGAGGCATATGAGCACATTTCCTTACACAGACAAGAACAAAATGGGATGATACATGTGAACTGCTCTGGCTCTTTCGTTACGTTTTGCCTGGGTTTAATGGTTGCAGGGGTTATAAAAGAGCATGTGTCTTCGCAACACCGCCTGGAAAGGCTTTTCAAATATTTACAAAATGTATTTGGTATCCCCTGCTAATAATAGCCCAACGGGTCCCCTGACAGAGGGTGAGAGACTGAGGCACTCTTGTTCTGGCTGCTATTTCACAGCCTTGCTTCACAATGCTGAAAGACTTCTCAGTTCTTGTAAAAGGGTAAGAGACAGGGAAACAGATTGCAGAGGTTCCCGAGGCTGTTATTTTAGGAAACAGTGCTTCAGTGGTGGAATTGCATGCTTTCTCCAACCAGAGTTGTGTGAGGTCTCTGGTCCTTACTCACTTTTGTTCAACTTACTTGTTGAAACTGAGAATAAAAACCTGTAGAAGCAAACAAGCTTGCTGGAAAGCTTTCATGGACTTACCCTTCTGTAGAGAAAATGACTAGTTTTGACCACGCTACTTTTCTGATACCAGATGCCAAAACAAAAAAAAACACAGTTTCAAAACTCCCTGTCCCTGGAAATGAGCTGTATGGCTAAAGCCCACCTATACAATGAGCAAAGCCAGAGCCTCACCCCTGCCATAGGGTAAACCCTAAACCACCCGGAGCTACTCAAACTATAGGAAAGCAAAGCCACATTTATTTCTTATGCTCTGGTCTGACAAAAGAGCCAAGCAGACCTTGCTGGGACTGCTTCCCCGCAGGGACCTGCAGCAGAGACCACATTTCCCACACCCTTCCGTTGGTCCCTGTCACAAACACATGGTCCCCGAGGCCTGAAGTCCCCCCTGCACCAGGAAAAGAAGTCAACAGCATAAACCCTCTATGAAATCACTGTGGGACAGAGACGAGACAGAGGGGTTACTTTGTATTGCCCCTTTCTGCAACAGCCCAAACACTGTCCCTGTGCAGAGCTCCCATTCTGTTCTGCATCCACCTCCCCAAAGGCCACAGCTCTGGCCCCTCTCTGGGGACCACCCAGCATCACGTCTGAGGGTCCAAAGCTGGCACTTCAGCTGAGATAAGGTCCAGGGACAGACCTGCGCAACTAGATGGCAATGATCACTCCTGCCTTCACCACACTGATGCCCGTAGTGTATAGGACACATAGAACCAACAAAATCCAAACTCCTGCCCTGACAGGGGTGGTCAGCCCCGTTTTCACTCCTTGTATCCATCTGCTCATGTCACAAAGGGAACAGGCCTGCCTCAGCTGTGGGTCTTGCTAGGTGCAACAGAGCAGTTACAGCCTGCAAATGAGATCCAGGTCTCAGCTGTATATTCCCTCTCTTTAAGCATCACTCAAGTCCCACTCAATCTCAGTTTGACTCCAGCATGCAATTAAATGCTGTCCTAAGCAGAAACAGTCCTCTGAACTGGGCTCAGAAACACAGTTTTCCCAAAGTACATTTTAGGAGCAGCAAGCTGAAGAGAACGGCTGCTGTCAGGCACAGTGCTGAAGGTACCACCACCAAAAAACAAGCCCTCTGAGGCAACAAAGTGGTGAGCAGGTTCATCCCAGCTCGAGCTGGCAGGAGGAAGTTTTTCCTCCAGTGCATGTGCTTTTTTTTTTCCCCCTCCCCTTTCATGGTGGACAGGAAAGCAAGAGACAGGAGTCACCGGCTGTATTTTGGTGCCAGAAGCATTAACAGCAGTGCTCAGTGTGGTGAGGGTGCTCTGTGGGGCACATCTGGGGCTCCAGGAAACCTGGAGTGGGGCCAGCCCTAAAGGAGTCACGTCTCTCCTGTTTTCAAGAGCACCACAGCAGGCACACCAAGGACACAAACTTATTTTGCATGAAAGTCTTGCATAGGATGGCAACACAGCCCAAGCAAGGAGATTAAATGCAAGGAAGACACATGTGTCCTTCTCTCACGGCTTTGTGCACAGTTTTCACACTAAGCTGCAAACTGGTATCCCAAAACCCAAATTATGCTTCATTACTTAGACTGTCCCATGTAACACAGGCTTCAGGAACTGCACAGAAACCCTTCATGATGCATTTGTTGTCCCCTGCGCTGCAGAGCTGCCCCGGGACGGAAACCTGTCAACTGAAAAGCTTCTGAAGTTAAATACTCAGTAGCCATGGGTTTGCAACCCTTTCCCAGTGCACAGTACATGGCACACAGGGACAAGGGAGAAGATTCTTTTAACAAGTCTAAAAACTCCCCTTAACAGCCAAAAGACATGCTAACATTGGCACAAAAAAGAAGCAAGAATGAGTCCGCCAATTAAGGGAAAAGACATGTAACTGCAGTGGGATTTCTAGGAATAGCTTCATTTGTCTCCTTCAAGAATTCATGTGGAGAGCTGGAAGCATAGAGGATGAAGTTAGGCACATACAGATATCCCAAGGGTACACTGAGGGACATGGCAGGGCAGTTTCTCCAGGCACAGTTCACTGCAGATGGGTGTTGACTGCATCCACATTAGTCCAAGGATGTCTCCACACACTATCCAAATTCAAGGGGATGGAGCATGGTTGCACAAGCAGAGGCTCTACAGGGAGGCCCCAAGTCTCACCCCATCCCCAGTCACCCCCATCCTTCCCACCTAGGCCAGCACTGGCAGCCCCACACGCAACACCTACGGTCAGCTAATGCAAGGAAGACACATGTGTTCATATGGACTGAGCTGCACTCTGCTGGATTTGATTCACAAGCAATGATCTGCCATAAACCCTGTTCCACCGCATCCTACAGCGACAACTACTTTCTTTGGACTGATGGCCACTCATCATGATGGGCTTGTCCCTTTGTTTAACCCTTTTCATCTAGATGGTCACCCTCAGCCTTATTCTAGCTCTTGGACTCCCAAAAGCTTCTGCTGGTAACCTACACCAGCTGGGAGCACCCAGCCACTGGCATCTCAAAGGACTCCCAAAACCTACGGCATTAGCAGGAACAAAACCAAGTGCTTGTGCAAAAGGTGCATGTCTGAGTCCAAATTGCATCCACCTCTAAACTAGCCAAACCGAGTCTCCAAGGACATTACCACAAAGCAAACTTGCCTGTGGCATCACAGGCTGAAAGCTTTCCAGGCCATAGACATTTAGGTGCTGGACCTGGTACCTTTTGGTCCCTCTCATCTGAGCTGCTGGTAGCCTGTAGCAGTGCTTTTTGGGTGACTCAACCTTCTCCTTTCCCAAATCTAAGAAAAATAACATCAGAAGAGTGCAGAAACAGCCTCATGCTCCATTTCAGCTCAGCTCTTCTGCAGGCAACAAGTGTACACACGAGCATGAAAGTGAATGCATGGGGAAGACAGGAGCTGCAAAACATACGTGACTGTTTGTGTGGTTTCTATATATTTACTTCACAACAGTTAAAGTATTGCCCAACAATGTTATCGCAGCAGCGTTTGGGAAACCAAGAGCCGCTCCTGGTTACTAGATACAGTAATTTTCTACACAGATACTGTGATTTGTCCTTCAGAAAACTTCACAGCCTTGTCATGAATCTCTATGATTTACAGTACCTGCTGCTCGCTGGAGCTCACAGATGGAGCGCCAGTACTCCAGACTGACAATACGCAGCCAGTAACGCTGAGCAGGGATGTGTCACCTCTATAAAGGTTGAAAATAGGACAAAAATATCAGAGAACAGCATAAACTTCTGGGAGAGGCTATTTTAGTCTTCTAATCTGAATATTCAGGCTTAATTTGGTATTTTACACCGGGCCAATTAGACACCCACAAAATGACACAAGACTGGTTTGCCACTGATGAGTGTTCTGGGTTTGTAATTCTTCTGTCAGTACACTTAGTCACTTGCTGTTTCATGGTCAACTTATGGGTACCTTTCTAGGGGGGTAACAAGGGAGGGAACATAATAGCTTATAGAGATATTAATTAAAACACCATCAAGAGATCATCCTTCCCCACTGACGTACCCATGTTTGCTTAACTACGTTACTTGTCATATTCAAACACCTGAATTTCAAGTCATCTACCAAAATTAAACAGTTGGCTTCGTGCACTAGGGAAATAGAGGTCGGGGGGTGCAGGGAGCAGGGAAGAAAAGGAGGAAAACATGTACATACACACACTTTCCTGGCTTTTAAAAATCAGGAATTTTCTTTTTGCTATATCAACATCAGATCATCTAGAAAAAGATAAAAAAAAAAAAAAAAGCTAATTGTGGGATTAACCAGCTATATTTAGCTGTTCAGCAAGGGCATAGGGTAGGCATAGCAAGGCTCGGTAAGGAACAGGCAACGGGCTATCAGTGGAAGTCTCTGCCACAGCAGTACTGTGAGCCAATGCTTCTCTGCTTGTGGCACAGTCTGGAAGGGACTGCATTCCTGTCTGTCACGAGTAGATCACTTAAAAAGTGATAAGAAACATTTCTGAAGGAATGATGAAAAGCGTCAAAACATTTTAAGCGTTGAAAGCAACAAAAGATTTGATTCCGAGTTTTCCTCCTCTGCCCAGCCAGAACTATTGTCATCAAGGATGCCTGAATCTTCTCATAAGGAATTTTTTTATTTTTAAAATAATCTTGTAAGTTTTAAAAATAGTCTGATAACTTCTAGGCCTATGACATGTTTAATCAAGGAAACTGAGCCCTCCTAGCAGCCAAAGCAACTTCTAGCAGACTTGCTGACACACCTCAGGAGAGGCAGACACTGGACATTAAGAAGCGATGGAAAGTTTTCAGCAGCCTCTCATAGGTGCTGCAGACTTGAGGAGAAGGATGCACAAGATGACATCCATGCATGTCATGCACATGCCCACTTCACACACTGCAAACCACAGAAGAAGTTCGAACAACATCCAATCCCACCTCATTGGTGTGACCCCAGCCACAGTTCAGTTTTAGCATTAATAACCTGAACTCTGGGGAGGACATCCTCACTTAAGGTGATTCAGGCCATACAGGGAAGACCATGCCTGCTCAGCACGGGTCCAAGCCTGATGGACCATGGTCTGCAGATGGGGAACCATGGAGCTCGGTCTCTCTCACAACGTGCACGTGAGCGTGCAGTGGCACAGGCATGGCAACTATTTAGCAATTCTAGGTTCAGAGAGATAATTTAAAAGTATAACAAATGGTCAGGATAGACCTTTATTCTACCTATATCAGAAGATACCTAATAAGCAAAACTACCAAGCCTACACCAATACCAGCCTCTACAGCTGTTGACCTCTAGCTTTCTCTCAAATGCTACCTTCCCAAAGGTCAGAGCTTTTCCCAGTTGAGAGCGTGAACAAGCCAAGTTTTCCCTGTGACAAACCTGGTGCTGACTCTGGAGGACATTGCCAAGCTCTCGCTGAGGGGGCAAGTGGTACTCATGCAGATTTGGCTCCTGGGGCACTCTGGGCTCACAGGAGTTTGGAGAGGCAGTACACTTTAGTCACCTTCAGGAGGAGAGGGTTCAGGATGTGGAAGAGGTCTCAGCTAGAGAGGGGTCTTTGAAGAGCTCTGCATCCTCCAGAGAGCTTAGAGGAACATGATTTTCCTAGCAAGAAGACAGCTTTTTGGTGACCTATTTCCAAAAAATAAGAACCAAAAGTAAGTTAAGTGTGTCATCATTTTCTGTTATCCTTATGCCTTTTTACTTCTTATTTCCCCTCACACACTGATAACTCCCATCTAATTAACTTAAAAA